>JBCFXI010002017.1:0-32665 GCA_038496175.1 Ampulex compressa | reverse complement strand
GACCCTTTTGTACTATAGCTTAATTTAATGGTATTGAATTTAATTAAAATAAGTAAATAAATAAATAATTATAAATAACAGATAAATAATAAATAATAAACAAGTGGATAAAATTAAATGAATCTAATTGTTCTATAAATGCAAGGAATGGTTTAATGAAATTAAAATAGAAAAGGATACGGGTTCTGGTGTAGATCGTGAAATATAATATTATTTCTCGCAATAGTTCTTGCGTATTTTACTTGCACGATTACGACGAAGATCCTTTCTTCTAAGGTCGTAGAGGGAAAGATTCTCTCTCTCTGGTACAAAAAAATAAATTTTTCCATAGCCTCTTCAAGAACTCTTTAAATAATTTGAATTACTCCTTTCTAACGTCGTACGTGTTGTCGGTATCGCGAGTGACGATAGGCGCTCTATGCCGATTGTCACACCTAGCTACCCAATCGGTGTCTCTCATTGGTGGGTGAACCAATCTCTTTCTTGCAGACACAGCCGCTGAAGTAGAATTTGTAGCACTGTAACTGACCGGTTATAATACCAATGTATTTAGTTGCATTGTTCATAGCAACAGGCAAATATAATATGTAGGATCAGGACTCCTCCATAACATGAATAGGCGTTTGCGGTATGATGTGACCGGAGGCGCTGGGTAGCTTTTGTGGTTAGAACAGTCACCCGAAAAACGACAGGTCCTGGGTTTCAGTTCCGGTCTAAGAACCCAAGGGCCCAAATTTTTCTGCGCACCTACAAATATTACGGAATCTACTATAAATTATTGCCAGTATAAGGAGAGGAAAAAGGGGGAATTAGCTTTAAACGTTTGAAAAATGTTTTTCAAGAAGAAAAATTTCCATTGAAGTATTGATTACTAATGCTGTTGCGCACATTACTTTTTGGCCAAAAAATAATATTGGCCAATGTAAGTAAAGACGTGGTCAAAATTGAAATTGCTTTACAAGACCACGCCATCACTTATTATTATTATTATTAATTCATTCAGGAGCACGAAGAAGAGGAGTACTATGTCAAATAATATTGGCAAAGTTAAGTAGAATAATACAATTAAAGTTACGATTATAATTGCAAATAAAACACTTGCTGGATACTCTCCTATAAACACTACATTTAATAAACCATTATCAAAAGACACTTTTTTCACGAATACTCATATTCATCGACTTGTAGTATGAAAATGGTTAGTAAAAAAATGTATGGTTAGTAAAGCCAATATCTTCTTACGCTAAACAGAAGATATGAATATATTTTCTTATGAAAAATATTATTTCTCTCTACAATTACCTCATTGATGAATAGTTATAGAGATGTATATTTTATATTCACCTTATTCGAGTCTGATAAAATACATATATGTTTACGACGATTTCCAAATGAGAACAGAAGTTCAATTGAGCAAACTTTATTTCGGCGTTAAAGCATCAAGTTGGCAATGCTATTTTCCTGACCAAAAGCGACCACTTTTCATTCACACTTCACCACACACATATATAAGGTGTTTGCGAATTCTTATTACAAACTCCTAAAGTTCCTAAATGGGTTTGAGCAGATATAGCTTTGAGGAAACCTCAGGACGGTAACGTACCTTTCCCGTGTCAGCAATGAAAGAAAATAAGGATATTTGAAAATATCATCCTCCGGATAATAGTCTGTTCTATGTAATATTAACGTATGATTATCTCCTTGGTGTTTCCTGTTGGCGACAGTTTTGCCAGTGCAAACATTCCGTGAGTTATCTATTTATATGTCGTGTGTCAAAGATCTGCGGTGCCACGACCAGCGATAACATTGTCGCTTCTAATTATATAGCCGTACGATGCAGTGATCAATGAAAAAATCCGTCGCTTTATGGTGCAGTTCGCCTTTGCCCTATAAAAATTAATTAAACAATTTTAGGAGCTGTACCCTTATGAAGCATAACTGTTATAAGACGGGCTTCTCAATTAAGCGTTTAAAATATAAAATTATTTCTTATATTTATTTTGTCTAAGAATTGTTATTCACTGTGATGTATTACGTGTCATTTTAATAGACAAGCTAGGAATATAAGGTAATTAGACCTATCTAAAATAATTTATCAACTAACGATATATTTTACATTTACTATTAGTTGTATTTGACGAGGATGAGAAAGCCGTCGAGTGGAATCAATTGAAACGGAAAATGGAAGAAGGTTTAGCACCGGCGGAGAAAATGGTTGCACAAAAGCTGAAGACACAAATCTCCGAAATTACGATGCCCAATGTTCTCCTCGCAGAATTTCAACGATATAGCGAGTTAATGAAGAGAGATGGCTTGAAGCGTGTTCTGCGCGAAGAACGGGAGACATTACTGTCAGCATACGGCGAACTTATTGGTAAGCAGTTTTCTTCTTTATCTATTTAACCAATTGTGTAGACCTTTTTGTACAATGACATAACAAAAACATGTATCTATTAACAAGGAAACAAAATAATTTAATTAGTTTCTTACTTATCATGAACAAATTATTTGTATACATATTTAAGATATTATTTTAAATTATATCTCATTTTTATGCTCAAATTTTGATGCATATTTTCATAGGTGTTAAGGGTCTTTTTGAGCAAAGTGTATCTCTACTTTTAACGTCATTTATTTAAAACACAGCAAACGTTTCAACCCTAGAATGGGGACCTTATCGAAGCAACTAAAATTGTGTACTCAGTATACATAAATTCAACGTAGTGATGTATAAACTGACGTACGAATAAAAAAATAAATTATAAGAAATGAAATAACGTGAATAACCGTTAATAACCAAATTAATAATATTGAACCATACAATATAAGAGGTAATATACAAGTCAATGAAAAACATAATAAAAATAAAATAAAACAGTGGAATTGTGAAACAGTAAAAAGTGAAATTAACAGAAACATCAAATAAAATAAAATGAAAAATAAAAAATATAATAATAGATAAATAAGTAATAGATAAAAATAAGAAGCTTTAACATAAATAAGACGTCAATGTAATTAAATACGATCAATATAAATAAAATAAGAACTTACTTAAATATCAATAAAGTAATTCTCATGTATACTCTCGTCGATGTATTAACTGTTTAAAATTAAGTGTATTGAGTTGAAAATAGTGTGCTGAGAGTAAGATCAATATCGCATATTAGTAACCTATAAAAATACCACGATATATCTTCCTAATTAGGTTTGATATATGAAAAAACATGATTATAAAATACCGTTCTATTTTTCTAAGGGAGTGCTCAGTGAATCAACGTAACTGGGATATCGTATGGAAGCTGATTTAAAAGATGACATTCATTGAATTGTTGCCCATGCTTCTTTGGAGGCGAGAAGGAGGACCACGCGTTTGTCTCCACTCGTTAACAATATATGTTCTACGCACTAGATCTGAGTACAGTGCAGGCATTTTGCTGTCCGGAAATATGAATATTATTGCGGAATATATTGTGTTAATTTGTATTAAGATGTTGATGAAAAGTACTTTAACTCTTTTCGCTAAGATTTATTAATGAAAAATTGTGCATGAAATAAGCATTTAATTTTTATTTAGAAAACCTTGTTTTGTTTGTTAATTGTTGTTAATTGTTAATTAAAATTATATTATTAATATGGATACGATTGTAATTCATTGTAGAATATCAAAAATGGTAAAATAAAAAAAATCAAAACAAAACTTAAAATAGTCCTCAAGTGTGTGAGATTTAAAACATTCTAAAAAATTAGTTTACACTGCTAAAGGGTCTCATTTCTAATTTTATTCTTGTAACACATACGGCACCTTTTAGTAGCTTTTCTTTTATTCTAAGTTGAAGGTATGTATTCTGGAAAATGTCCCTATATTTTGACCTGCAGCTTAGCCGGAGTATCACTATAGGACGCTCACGAGTTTTGTAATCCGCTGATATAACTTTTTGTAGATTTTGCTCTGCTATATCCAATCAAAAGTTCCCAATGGCGATTTTACTGGTATTGTTGATTTTTTAAAATAAAAAATATGATTTGTAAATTGCAATATCAAACATATAAAACAATAATTAAGTATATAATTCCTAGTCCTTTTGTTCGGTTGATATAATATTAGCGATGACGCTTTCTTATCGAGCAGTAAGATTTCCAGATGCGCGAGAAAAAAAAGGAACAGATTTCGTTCTTACGACCTTTCGAATTTTATGCGAGTCCTCTTCAGGTATATTAGAAGCTAAATTGTACAGAGAGTGGAATTTAACAAAATGTACAATTTTAGTGACATATGTCGAAAAAAGTAAAAAAAACGGATAATAAAGAAGTATTTTTGCTAGGATTGAGCTAAGGGACAATCCGTTAGGCACGAGTTACGCATTATACGGATAATACACGTGAGCTATTAAACTATCGAGTTTGAGTGGAAAAATTACGAGGAGTAATATAATGTTGTGTGAAATGTATTGTAGGTGTGTATTGGATGTTTAAATATAAGACAATCGTCGAAGAAGACAGTTGAGAAATTTGAATAATACGCACTCACCTAGAGATACCGATAGAAACCTAATTAAAAGAATATGAAAAATAAGTATGAAATTGAATGTAAAATTCTGTTTAGATAGTATCCGGACGTAGTCCTCATAATGAATTATTGTTTAAAAATTATTATATGTGTGAGATGTAGTGACACCGATACGGTTCTTAACTGTCGAAAGGTCTTGAATAGACAGTTCAAAGGTCATTCTCGAAGTCCAATTTCAATCTAATTAGTCGGGGATCATGCTCTGTATTATATACCCGGAACTTCGAAAACAAACAACCCTACGCGAAGGTGTTCACTCTGTTATAAACGTCAGATCAGGACGAACCGCGTTACTGGTGTTCTATTTGCAAAGTCCCATTATGTGCAGTACCCTGTTTCGTTAAATATCGCTCCACAACAGGAATTAAAATTTTTAACTTTATATGTATTATTCTTGCGTTTTTCGTTAATTATGCAATATATGTTAAATAAATAAATAAATAAATATTAGTAATAAAATTGGCAATTTTTTAAAATAAACATATCTTTTTAATGCAATATTTTAACAGCGACACTTACTCTGCGCTCGACGACTATACTCGTCATCGATCAATTTTCGCGACACGCAGAGATGCGCACTTTCAAAACGGAGCCCCGCAGTTAACTGGTTAAAGCATTCTCTATATCAATAGCAGTTTAATTAAAATTCGTTGCTCGAAAAAAGAGTTAATGTTTACACTTTACACTTTCAAATTATGTCATGTGATGCTATTTTCAAATCGAAACAATCCGCTTGTGATAATTTACAGATAACTGTTTGGCCTGGTCAGATGCGAAGAATCTTTTGGATAGTCCAAAAGTACTTCAAGAAATACAAGCTGCCAAATCAGCAGAATTAAGATTGGAAAGTTTGAGAAAACTGGGAAAGGATATACTTGCTGATCTTCCGGGTTACGACAAAATAGTTTCAAAAATAACAACGGCTTTGAAAGACATTGAGGGAAAGCAACAACAACTTGTGGAGACATGGGTAATTGTTTTTAATTTTATTTACTTATAGTATGCAATATTTTGTTGCAACAATTGTGTGAAACAAAATTTTGGGGGAAACAAAACTGAGTCCTTTTTTACAGTTTCGGAGAAGTGTTCCTGAGAATGTGAGCGTGAAATATATATCTTTAAGGCTTAGTTGTTGATGACATGTGTCACGAGTATGGAAGTGCTTGTGGTTTTTAATGTGGCGTGTGTCCAAAGTGTGTGGAGTGTTTGGAGGTCCGAAGAGAGCAGTCGGGAATGAGGAGTTAGTGAGAGGAGTCGAATATTGAGTGTCGCAGATAGAGGATTGTGTATTGAAAGTCATAAGTAAGTTAATTAAGTAAAATTAAGTGCCGAAGCGTTGTTCATTTTAGTCAGTGTATCGTTATGTTTCATTTTTTTTGCTAAAGTGAAATTTTTTTTTTGTTTCGTGGGTAAAACCTTCATAAGCTCCCCGGCTTCCTGAGGGCAGGAAGACGGGGTTGTGCCGGATTTTTACCGACTAAGACCCCCACGGCGGCCTTCCTAAGAGCTGGGTGAGGGCGGTGGGAAAGCACCGAGAACTACGAGTAACACATCACAGTGCCCTCCCGCGCTGCGTCGCGGCTGTGACCCATACTCGGGGATCAGGAGACCCCCAAAACCGACCAAGCTAATTTGACGGCGCCGCGCGGCCGCTACGTGGGCGCCGTCCCCCCCGGGGAGTTGCGTGCAATGGCGGCCGAGCCCCCTCTCGGACCCCCTGCAACTCCCAGCGGTCTGACTGTTGCAATGGGCGCCGTTCAGAGCGCCATCAGTCACACCACTATAAAAATGAATTTAATTTACCGGGGGCAACGGGGGACGCAAACGTCGCCCGCGATTCCGGTCCCTTCCGCGGCGAACAGGGTCAGCCCGTTCGCGGGTACGCTTCGCGGCCTCCTTCTGCAGCATCACTTGGTCGCAGAAGGAGGTCACGGCGTGCCAGGAATTCTCGCTGTTCAGCATCGCCTTTACAACTGCCGGCAGTGAGAGATCCTGTCCTACTACGTTCTGCGGGATACGGCACAGACTTGTCCACGCTGGGCAATGCTTCACCGTGTGCTGTGCCGTGTCCCGCGCTTTGGGGCAGTGGTGGCACTGCGTCGTCCTTTCCTTCCTGATCCAACACAAGTACTCACCGAAGCATCTATGCCCGGTGAGTACCTGTGTCATCCGGTACTCACTGCCAGGACCATCGCCGACGCATAGGATGCCGTGCGGTACGCCCGTGCGATCCTGATGGCCAGCCGCCTTTCGATCCGTCGCAGCCTATCACGGCTGTGACGACTGGCCATCAGGTCGCGCGCCCAGACCGGGGCTTCGTATATAATGACGGATCGCACGATCCCTGCGTATACGCGGTGGACACCATCCTCAGGACCCCCGAGGTTTGGGAGAAGCCGGCCCAAAAGGCTGGCTATCTGTTCCGCTCGGGGGGCCAGGCGATCAAAGTGGACCGCAAAGCGCCACTGGCCGTCCAAGGTGAGCCCCAGGTACTTCATCCAGGAGCCAACCTCGACGTCGGCCTGACCTACCTGGAGCCAGGACCTGGGCAGCTCCCCACGGCGGCGAGGGTTAAAGAACTACATCGCCTCCGTTTTGTGGGGAGCCACGCGAAGTCCCAGCTCCTCGATCTTCTGGACGACGCAGGCCACTCCGCATTCAGCAACGCGGAGCGTTCTTCTGTGATCCTTCCCGGTGGTTAGCACCATCGTGTCGTCTGCGTAGTACGCTATGCTAACCCCCGGGGAGAGATCGACTCACAGTATGTGATGTCCCACAGTGTAAGCCTGACTACGGACCCCTGCGGGGCAGCGTCTCCCTCGTCACCATGGCGCCCGACCTGTCTGAGTATTTCATCCACCTGCCTGACAAGTAGGATCCGATCACATCCTGGAGGTACTTCGACATCCGGTGACGCCGAAGACCCTCCAGCATGGCCCCCCAGGGCAGGGTGTTGAACGCGTTGACGATATCTAGCGATACCGCCAACGTCACCCCGCCCCGGGAGAGGGCCGAGTCCGAGTGGGCACGCACACTCCTAACCGCGCCCACGGTGGAGCGGTCCACTCCGAACCCATACTGGCACTCGGCCAGATCTGGACTTACCCCGGATAGCTGCTCGACGAGGTGGGAAGCGATGATTCGCTAGAACAGTTTTCCCACCTCGTTGAGCAGACAGATCGGGCGGTACGCTGAAAGATACTCAGCGGGCCGACCTTCCGTCTTGATAAGGACCAATCTGCTCCGCCTCCACCGTGAGGGGAATAGACCAGACTGGAGGCAGCTATTAAACAGCTCCACCAGTCTGGCCCCGAGGACGCCTAGGGCCAAGACCTAGGCGCATCCGGGGATGTCGTCGAGCCCGGTGCAGTGCGTCGGCCTCCAAGTCACTTGATAGCCCCGGGCAGCTCCTCTCTCGAACGAACTGGGGGTCAAGGGACTCCGTCATCGGAGGGACCCATGGGCAAAGCTTACCCAGAACAATGCGGTATGGCCTTCCCCATGGGTCCCTGTCAAGAGTCTCGAGGAGCGCTTTCCATACCTGAGTCTGGCCCGAGGCATGGCGACGTCACAGACAACCGCCATAGCGCCCCGGAACCACTCAGACTCCGCCCGTACGTCGACGGGCCCAGCCGGAGTGCGATCCGGCCAGGCCACGGCGTGGGCCGCCGCTATCAGGGCGTCCTCGTTTAGTCGACTGAGCGACCATCATGGCGGTGCATTATTAGCTGAGCGGCAGTGCCGGGGTAAAGTACGTTGGCGAATGGCCGCCACATCCATCTCGATGTAGAGATGGTCCGACAGGGATTCCATCTCGGCCGCCACCCGCTAGCCCGACACACGACGCGATGTGGCAGGGGTTTGCCCATGTTAGGTCGACAATGGACTGCCCCTGCTGTCTTACGCACGTCGGAGTGGAACCCCGGTTAAGACCGGCCCGCGTGCTTCGTCCCTGGGAGATCCCCACGCCGTGGCGTGGGCATTGAAGTCCCCAAGTACGAGTACCGGGCGAGGGGCAAGTCGGGAGATGCATCTCCCAACCTCGCTCAGGAACGTCTTGAACACTTCGAGACCGCAGTTGAGCGAGATGTAGCATCCCACCACCGCGATGTTCCCCCACTGTGCCGCCGCAAACCCAGCCCCGCGCTCTAGCAGTGCGAAGGGTAGGGATCGCGTCGAGCCGAACCTAAGGATCGCGACGAAGCCACGCGCATCCTTCACCCAATCTGAGTGGTCCAAAACGCGATACGGCTTCGTGGCGACCGCCAGTCCGATGTTCCACTCGCGCTAGTCTTGGAGCATAAGATTATGGGCCCCGCGGAGTGGTTCAGATTGGCCTGGAGGAGAAGATGGGACATGAATTTAGTTCATGTCCATCGCCTCCTCCAGGTTACCTGCCGCTATGGCCGGCTCCTCTGCCCAAGATTAGTGCACAGCGGGCACTTGGGTGCCGCTGCACATTGCGCGGCCCGATGGTCGGCGCCGCCACACCTGTAGCACCGCTCACTGCGGTCCACAGTACTCGGATACCTAGAGTCCGTGTGACCGAGCTCCAGGCACCTAAAGCACCGCAGTGGGCGTGCGGACAGCTTGCTGAAGTGAAGTAACCACCACACAATCCATAGATATGTAAAATGATAACTAAAAAAAAATGTATACAGTGTAAGTCGCGTATCCTAATTAAATTTAAATATTACGATGTTATTAACAGATGTAATTTTTATTATGATATTGTTCGACTTAAAGAGAGGTCTGAGATCAGTGTAACAAAATGTATTTATTTCTTTTCTTTCAAGTTTTCAGAATTACTTTACATCTTTGTAGATAGACCTATCCAGTAAAAATTTCATTAAGCTTGCACCTGGAGCTCTCTCATTTAAGTCCCAATGTTTTTATCCTTTCTTTTTATCTGAATTTTTGTTTAAAACATATTGGTGAGATTTTCTTTGTATCACAATAAGACCTAATACGATGTAATTATAATGCAATCACATTTACTTATTTAATATTTATTTACAACGTATTTAATTTTATTATCCTTTCAATTACGTTAAGATGATAGGTTACTGGTCTTACTTGAAATTATATAATTATTTCATACAGTATAATATAACTTCTATTCTGTAGATATGTAATGCTATGCCTTACTCATAAATCGTCGATGGCAGCTTATATTTGTACGTTATTTATTGAATGGCATCTCTTTTCTCATTAAGGTTGCTTGAATATTGTTTCTTGCATGATTAAGGTTACTTAAATAGTGTCTCCTGCATCATTCAAATATTATAGTATCATGCCTTATCCATTCAGCGGAAATTATAAAAACATGGGTTATATTTCGACAAGTACATAATATGTTATGTAATTATCAAGTAAGCCACACTTCTAATGCAATTAAAAAGTTACACAAATACTTTAACTGAATTCTGCAATAGTAGCATAAATTGGAACCAATTCCAACAATAAACAATGTAAATCGTAAATCATAATCAGTCTAAATTAGTCTTATTAGAGTCCGATCAAAAAAGTTTTTGACAAGTATAATATTGTAGGCGTGCGGAAAAAATTGGGCCGTCGGGTTGTTCCTAGACCGGGATTCGAACCCGGGACCTTTCGCTTTCCGGGCGACTGCTCTGACCACTAAGCTACCCACAGGCCCTCCGGTCAAATTATCCCGCAAACGCCTATTCTATGTTATGGAGGGAGTCCCGATCCTACACTCGGCCATCCTGCTCGAACATTCGCCCTCGAATGTTTCCTCGTCGTCGTTTGCGTCTTACTTCATGTCGTGAGTGTCACCGAGCGCTCAAAAGCTTCACGCAGTTCCTCGGCCCACACTCACAACGCTTTGTGCCGTCGCGGACGCCCCTCTGTGGTTCGCGACCAATACCATCTTTACGTCGTATACAGCTCGCACACAGCCTGAGCTTCTCTCTTTTAATTTTTTTCACCGTCGTAGTATCGTCTTTGGAAGATGACCTTATGAGAATCGGATCCTGCCTCCATCCCACTTCTGACACCAAATGTAGGCGCGCGGAAAAAATTGGGCCGTCGGGTTGTTCCTAGACCGGGATTCGAACCCGGGACCTTTCGCTTTCCGGGCGACTACTCTGACCACTAAGCTACCCAGCCCTCCGGTCAAATTATCCCGCAAACGCCTATTCTATGTTATGGAGGAGTCCCGATCCTACAATATGGTTTCAAGAGAGCTTTAAGGTGATTATAGCAAACTTGTAGTCAGCTTTTTTTTATGATGTTTTAAAGTTACTTTGAATTTTTTTCAAATAAACGTACAATATTAAGAATACTTATCTTGTAGAGAATATCAAGAAAAGTTTTGTGGGTAGTATAACATAATATGTATTAATTTCTTTTTACCTGCATCAAAAAAGGATTAAAGAAATATCCTATTCGACTTTTTGCCTACTATTTGTGCACATTTCTTTTTGTACATTGGAATATGAAAATAAAATATGAATAGAAACGTGAAAATAGAAATAGAAAGAATCTGATGAAAATAGAAAATTTTCTGAACGTTGCATCGGCCATGATACTTCACTGACCAGCTCGTTCGAAGAATCATATTTCATTAGATTTCTTTTCATGAGTAAATTGAAACAAAAAGTGTATGCAATACTTTAACGCCGTCCAAAGATGGGGGACAAAGAATTCTGAATACACGGCCAGCAGTGCAGAGGACATAGAAAATGCTAAACACTCTTTTATTTATCGTCTACGCTGGTTAATGGCAACTGATGAAAACTGTTGGAACTATTGCCTAACTTAAGGTAAAGAGATATTTCTTTAATCTTTTCTGGACTCAGATGAAAATAAATTAACACATGTTATGTTATGATACTTACCAAATTTGTCTTAAAATTATCTAAGAGGTAGATATTATGACAGATTACAAGTTTGCAACAAAAATTAAGGTGACTGAAAACTCATGGAAAAAGGAGTAGACAAAAAATTTGCTACAAACATGTCAAAATTTCTTTGAAACAATAGTATATCAGATAGAAACATTTTCAATCGGGTGCTAATAACAGAATAGTATCTACTGACCACGATTCGTGCTTTACCCTATATGGTTAAAACTGAACTGCAATATTCATGGAAAGATTCGTGAAACAGTATAACCAGCAATAACAAACATAAATCAAAAAATATATAGACAAAACAGAAGTGATAGTGATTAATAAAGGAAGACTAAATGCAAATACTAAGAATGAGAGACGACTGATTGAATTCCAGTATTGAATGCATATAGTGTATTCGGTGAATTGTATAAACCGAGTGTACACGGCATTAAAGTAGCGTGTCTGGACTGTGTAATATACATTGGACGGTGATTAATGTATAAGTGTAGGTAGCAATAGTGAGAGCAGCTGCGGAAACTGCGATAATGTACAAAGGGAATCAATAATTTGTACTGCAAACCCTTAAGAAGAACAAGGAGAACTTGGAATATGACCATAGAGTCGTAAGGCAGCAGGGACCGATTGGTCCTGATTTAAAGACTATAATCGACATGCGCGCTATTTACAAATTACATAGAAATGTACAATTACGATTGTTATAATATACATTAACATATTTAATTCTATAATTCATAAAAACATGTGAACACAATATTATAAAACCTAATAAACTTATTGCCAGTCCAAGAAGGTGAAAAAGAAATGGATTGTGTTTCGAAATTAAAAAAATGTCTTTTAAGAAGACACCTTTGCATCAAAGTTATTACACATGGCGATTTCGTAATATTTATTGCTCGACTAATTGTTTCAATGTGAAATAAATTATGGTTTTGACAAGAACCGTGCCGTGAAATAGGTTTGAAAAGAACAATTTTACAGCCCTGAAAAGTGCATTATAACTCTGAGAAGAAACAATTAATAATCGGTCCACCACCCATGTCGCGTAACTACCTAATTTAATCCTTTCAATTGATTAATGTTACGAAATCGTTATATACAATAACACTGATACAAAAGTTCCTTCTTAAAAGACAGTTTTTCAGTTTTGAAAAATTGTTCCGCACTATAAGACAGACGAAATTATACACGTGCATCCAGCATGACTTCTTTCTGTTTTAAAGTCTTTATAACGCTTCCAAACGGTTTTGACCAATTTGTTGGCCATAGGACCTTTACAAGAGATTTCTAGACACACATATCACATTGACAAAATCCAGATATTAGTCTGGCTTTACCTTCAAAAAACGGTCAAGGAACAAACAAGCAGACTTAATCTGCAGCGAAGTTCCTTTCTTTGATTAAGGTTTCTTAAGCCTGCATGTGCGAATGATATAAACCATTTTATGGCTATGACCTACTCAGGTCAGTAAAATCATGTGGCATTTCTCGCCCCAAGCGCATCTAGTCTCTAGAGAACGAACTTAAGGAGGAGCATCTCCACCTTCATACCAATTGGCCCATCGGCATCAATTGGTAATGACCAGTCGGCAGTTTCCTACCCCCGTTCAAAATCATATCAAGTCGTCGTTACGACGAAAAATACTCTTTTGGGCAGAGTAGTGTAGACTCTCAACAGAGTTACACACATCCTCATCAAAAGCACACTCTCAACGAAGAGTTACAGACACCACAGACCGAGTCGCACATACCATCCTTAAAGTCAAACTTTGAACAGAGAGTTATACAGGATGCAGATACAAATACACATTTAATGCACAAGACTCATCGGAGTCAACGACAACACAGTCAGATACAGCTGTCAACTAACACATGCACTATTCGCTTGTGACGACACAACCACACACATCGTTGTTCGTTAAATTACTTCAAACTAATACAGTATAAATATCGGACTTCCATTTCCGGCGTAACCGAGTATAGACAGGTGTAGAGAGTAATACTATGCTTTAGCTGAAATTGAGAGAGTAGTGGGACCTTGTGGGTGTAGTGGAGGTTTTGGAGAGTTAGAAAAGTGAGTAAGGGTAAGGTGGAATGATAAGGGTGTACAGAGGGCGTGGAAGTAAAAGGGTAGGGAATACCTGAAAACGGAGGTGTGGTTTTTGGGTTAGGAGCGTGAGCAGTGACTAGTTGGGCAGGGAAGGACGAAGAGGGAAAGATTCTTACGATCAACGATACAAGGCAAGGTAGGCGTGTGAGCAAGAGAAGAAGAGTAGAGAGTGAGGGACATAAGCGCAAATATGAGCTTGACTAGGGTATCTGGTAAAAGAAAGAATGGAGATCTATTAAGTAGTGGGGAAGGGCGGGGAAGATGGCATTCGCGAGAAGCGGGAAGACTAAGAGATTCGAAATAAGAGGAGGGGGAGGATGGATGGTAGGTATGGAGAAATGGAACGAGGAAGTGATAAAAATATGATCGGAGAAGGGCAAGAGTGGATGAGGAAGCAAATAGAGGAGCTGAAACGACGAAACGAGAAGCAGTGGTAAGAGGAAAGGTGGGCAAGGAAGGAGCTGAGAAGGGAGGTGAGAGAGGTGGCAGAGAGACTGAGAAGAATAGAAGAGAAGGAAAGGGAGAAGAGAAGGGAGAACAAAATAACAGGGGAAGAGTTGAGGTCTTGGAGAGAAGTATGAGAGAGATGGAGAGGAAGGAGGAGTGGAGAGAGAAGGAGGAAAGAAGACGTAACGTGGTAGTATGGGGTTTGGAGGTAAGAGGAGGAATGAGAAGGGAGGCAGTGGAGAAGTTGATAAACAAGATAGAAGCCAGAGTGAAGGTGAAGGGGGTGAAAAGAGTAGGAGACAACGCAAAATGGAGGTTTGAGGTGGAAGAATAGAGAATTCTGGGAAGAGCTAAACGAGTGGGATGTGTTGAGATTGAAGGAGACGTGGGTGGAGGAGAAAGGATGGGAGGGGGTCAAAAGAAGGGTACCGAGGTGGTTTGCGTGAAAGCTACAGTGAGCGAGGAGAGAAATTAGGTGGGGCGGGCTGGGGGGTGGGGTTGATGGGGGTAAAGAAGGAATTATGGCCGGAGGGGAGGAGGGTGTGGAGAGGCGGGAGGGAAGGGATAATGGAAGTAGAGACAGGTAGAGGGAGAGCAGAGATGGAGAATAGCGACGATGTACATAAGGGGGGAAAGAGAGAGGATTAGAAGCCGTTATGGAGGAATGAGGATGTTGATAAGAGGTGATCTCAATGTGAGAATAGGGGTAGAATGAGGAGGATGAGGGAGACGGGTAGTAGAACAAAGGAGCGTAAGAATGTTGGGGGGGGGGGGTGGAGTTCGAGAGATAAGAAGATAAATGCAGAGGGGAGGATATTGGTGATGGGGATGGTGGAAAGGGGTTATGGGGTATTGAATGTATGTACGACGGGAGATAAAGAGGGGGAGTTCGCGTACTTCGGGGCTACGAGGAGTATAATAATCGACTATGTAATGTAATAACTATGTATGTAAAGCTGACTAAGAAGGAGGTAGAGAAATTCAGGGTGAAAGAGGGAATAGAATCAGATCACATGGCGCTGATGGCGGCGATAAGGGAGGAGGAGAGAAAAAGGTCAAGAGGTGGTTGGAAAAAGAGAGGAGGATGTGGGACGAGGAAGGGAGGAAGAAATTTGAAGAAAGGATGGAAAAGGAGTAGTGGGAGGTGGGCGGGAATGGGATAGGTGAAGAAAGGGTTGAGAATAATAAGTGAGAGATGTTGACAAGGGTGAAGAGGGAATTCAGGCGACGAGTAGTGGGACGAGGAATGTAGATGGAGCAAAAGGGAATGATAGGAAACATTGAAGGTTTGGATGGTAAGGCGAAGAAGGGGTAGACTATAAGAAAAAAAAGGAGGGAATATAGAGAATATAGGAAAAGATAATATAGAGAAAAACAAGAGAATATAGAGTGTGTGAGAAAAAGAAGGGTGAGGGAAGAAGGTGAAGGAGGTGAGGAATAAGGGAGAGGTATGGGAAGCGATAAACAGAGAAAGGGGGCGGTGAGGGGGTGGCGGAAGGAATAGACATAGAAGAATGGAGCGAGTGTTTTAAGGATGTGTTAGGAGGGGTAGAGTGGAGGGTGATAAAGGGAGCTGGAAGAGAAGAAAGAAAAAATGAGGAGGGGTGATGATAAGGAAGAAAAAATATGCGAGAAAGAGTTTGGATAGGCAGTGGGGAGGATGAAGAACAACAAGGCGATGGGGAGAGATGGGATACCGAGGGAGGTATGGTGGTACGAGGCAAGACGCAAGGGGAATGGGCGAGACTGTAATGGTATGGAGAGGGGAAGGGTAGCCGGAAGTATGGAAAGTGGAGTTGGTGGTGTCGGTGAAGAAAAAGAGGAGTGGCAAGGTGGTAAGGAATTACAGGGGAGTGATGGTAATGCCCGCACTGTATAGTGTGTATGCAGGAATTTTAGCGGTGGGGTTGAGGGAGGTGGTGGAGGGGAAGGGAATTTTTCCAGAAGGGCAGGCCGGTTTCAGAAAAGATAGAGGGACGGTAGTTAATATTTATATATTCAATTATCTAGTGAACAGGAAGGAAGGAAAGGAGTTAGTGGCATTTGCAGTGAAGTTGAAGCCAGCTTTTGAGTCATTGGACAGAGGGTGTTGCTAGAGGTAATAAGGGAAAGGGGAGTGAGAGAAGGTTTGGCGAGGAGAGTGGAACGGATAATATGGGAGACAAAGAGCAGAGTAAAGGTGGGGGAGGAAGAGGGAGAAGTTTTCTGGACCGCCAGAGGCTTGCGGCAAGGTTGCCCGGTGCCCTCTTGCCCTCTTGTATATGCAGATAATTTTGTACTACTGGCGGAGGAAGAGGGGGAAATGAAAAGTTTAATGGCGAGGCTGGAGGGATATTTGTAGAATAAGAAGCTGAATCTCAATGTAGGGAAATAAAAAATCATAAGGTTCAGGAAAGCGAAGGGGGGGCTACATGATGGTGGAAAGGTTTGAGAGGGTGGAGGAGGTTGTTTGTTTAGGGTACAAAAGAATAGAGGGCAAGAGGCGCAGATTAGAGGGAGGGCAAAGAGGGCAGCGGCTGTGTTAGCACCGTCCATACCAGTCTATTGCGGAGCTTCCCCCAATCTTCGGCAAACCTTCTCTTCTCTAATCCGCATATCCTCCATATTTAATTCTAACACAGCCGCTGCCTTCTTGTGTGTGAAAATTGTTTGCAATGTCTCTATGGCCATCAAATTCGTTGAAACCGTTTGGAAGCGTAGTAAAGACTTATAAACTTACTGAGCCTATGGTGGAACATAGTTTTCAGATAATATAGCAACGCCTCCACGGACAATGTAATATTTTCCGGCCTGTAATGGGACCATTCTGACGTTTTCCATTTAACCTCAATCAAATGAGTAGTCTTTGTTGATCCGTTTCTCTTAACACTTGGCATGCGGGTACACTTCTCCGCCGACTTATGCGTGCAGCAGGCGATTTTTCGTAAATCCCGCAGAAATTTGGTCGTTCAGTAAAATTGCAATAAATCAAAAACTACTTCATTTTTCTCAACAAAACATCTTTTTATTTTACACATAATATATACTCTATAGTCATTTTAACAAAAAAAAAAAAACATTTTTACAAAATCTCAAAAATAGAAATTTTTTAAAGTTTTACTATGTATTCAAAAATATTGTTTTATAACAAGTACAAATAGCATTGGTAAGATTTTAATCTTTTAGGTACGCCGCGCCACTATAGTGGCTTTCTATAAATTGCTGCAAATGTATCGTTGATCAGCCGTTTAGACTTACTAGGAAACATTTTCCATCTTATTGTAAATCCGAAAAATCTAAAAAAACGTTACGAAATTGTATCGTATTTTCAAAAAACGATATAAGACAAAGGTCTAGCTATGAGTGAAGATTCTGATGTAGGTTTATGTCTTGTTCCATGATTTAAAATATATCTTACCCAATTGTATTACTAATTATTAAAGTGAATTGTTAAAGTTAAAGTATGTGGAATATATTTTTAAGAAAAATTATAATCTAATCATCCAATACTTCATTCCAATGTACTCGTGTAGAGACCGGAATTGTCCGTGGACATTACAGTGCTTTGTCGTAAAAAAAAATTTTTTTTTAAACTTAGTTCGTGTTAAACACTGCCGTCCAGGGAAATAGCCTCGTGCAGAATTCAGCCGAATAAAGGTTAATAATTCTTCGCAGTATGGTTCAACAATGCAAAGCGCTGCCTATTTCTATCTTTCTTCAGCTATATCTTACACTACTTAGAGAACTCCTGATTTGAGCATCGGGACGATTGGAATTTCGGGACGTCTAATGTCCCCAGGATGTGTTGACATCCATGCGCTAACTAAATCTGTCCCATTTTAGAGAGCAATTAACTCCTCCTAATTTGTAGAAACCTTGTATTGGATAAAAAAAAGGAAAACTTTTTCAAATAGTACTATAAACTATTTATGAATTAGGCCGTTAATTCATCGTTCCTTCGTTCACATTTAATAACGCTCTGCTAATCTTTTTGCGCTCTTTCTCACATATCCGATCCTTTTCTATTTTCAGCAATCATACATGTTTGCTCAAATCAATTGCTCTTAGCGTTTTTGAGCATTTCAAGATTCATACATATACACACCAATTAACCATTTTTAGACTCTTCTATTCCCTTCTTGCGCTTTTCTGTTCCCCTACAATTATAACACGTGTAATTATTTATAATGAGTTTTGTTAGAATTTGTAACTGAATCTAGCTATTAAAAACTACTATATAGGAGGACATGTACTTTATCGACGATTTTGTGGAGAATGATCGTATCACCATCTACTTCTCACTTTTTCTTCGGGTACGTATGTGGTTCAATATATATTATTCAAGATAATCCTGATAGAAAACTGTAATGGCTATGTAGGATGCGAGAAAATGCGTAACTGTAGCGAAGCTGCTACGTGCCCTGAGACAACAAACCCTTGTGTCTGAGGCACGTACATGTGTGTGTGGTGCGCAAGAATTTTACGTTTAGAAGGGATAATGCATTGGAACAGAACAGTCTAAAAGACGGGCCGTCGCGCCATTATATATACAAAGGGCATACAAATTTCGAGTGGCCTATGGCCTGGTGTGTGTGTGTGTGTGTGTGTGCGTGCGTGCGTGCGTGTGTGCTGTATACACTGGAGTCGAGAAAAGAAAGCCGATCAGGACAGTCGATGCGCGCGCGCGTGTGTGTGTGTGTGTGTGTGTGTGTGTTTGCTGTATGTAGACAGTCGATGAACAGAGTCGGGAAAAGACAGTCGATGAACAGAGTTTGATAAAGACAGTCGATGACGAGAATCGGGGAAAGACAGTCAGAAAAGTCGGACGCGAACAGTTAAGAAGTACGACGTACAGAAGCTTGTTGAGAAATGCAAAGAGTAGACTAATTTTCTCACGTTATATCCCATTATATCCGACTAATGTCAATAGTGCTTGTATATATATTATTTCTATTAATAAACTATGTATATTATCAATCATAAATTCATTATACCATAATTTTTGGGGACTGCTCCGGGATTAACCAAATAGATAAATATACCACATGTGTGTATGTGTGTATCGGCGGGGCTGCTTTGCTTTAAGCTAGACGACAAAGACGATGGATAGTGCATCGCGGGAGTTGCTGCCCCAAAAACGCCCAGTGCGTACTTGATCGAGAGCCGAACGACATGATGTGAGGCGAGGAAGATCCAGAGCGAGTTAGAATTATACAGCGTTATCGAGTAATTAGTATAGAGCATGTTTAGAGTATTAGTGTTATCGTGTTTCTTAATAATATTAAACGTATTATACGAACAGCGTCCCGCATAATTCATCAAATCACCCGTCACACAAGATTTGTAGGATTCCTGAGGCCGTTGCTTCTCCATTCGTCGTACCGTGTTTGTGCCTCAGTATCTGAATTCTTATCCACAGACGTAATTGGAATTAATTACAGATTTATTCATCACTTCTTTGATCTTAATACATAGTCAGTCAATCATAATGTAATTACTAGTTTCTTATATATTTTATTACATATATCTTAGATGAATAAATATTAAACGTTAATTTTGGTTTAAAGAAAGGTACTAAAGTCATTTGTAAATGAAATACATTTAAGAAATTTTCAAACTGAGACGAGAAATATGTCACAGTGGCCATTATAGTGGGAGAATTTACCATGTTCGTCGACCACCGGAATTTAAGAAAAACCCAAAAGTCGACGCGCTGGAACCAGTTAGCGCTGATCGCGCGGCGTGATCTTTTTGTAGGATAGCGGAAAGCGTTGGGTGGGACAATAATAACCAATTTAGAAAGCACATAGAATATTTTATTGTCAAGTTTTCAAATTGTCAGTTTGATTGTCAAGACACACACAATTTGCCAATAAACAACATACATGCCCCCAAAAAAAAAAGAATAAAATAGTTTACAACCTAGGCTACTAAATACTATCGAATTCGGAAATAACGAAGTGGAAAAATAATCGCGCAATGAGGAAAAATAAGCTCGAGGGTCTCGTCAAGATGTAAACTTAGTGACTTTAACAAATTCGCCGGTACGTTGGAGCGACTTGTTTATACACACTCGCGACATGCAACCTACCGGTAGGAAAGCGGTGTCTAGAAAGCGGGAGATCGTTAACAGCGATCAGCACAAAAGTATTGTCTGGTGCTGGAAGACCTATTTCGACTACACCGGTACCCGCCGAGTAGCGATCGCAAATTTGTGGTCCTAGACTGCGAGAAAACATCGAAGCCATCGCCGGGAACCATCGAAGAGCCTCGGAAATGCACGTAGGCCACGTTTTCACAAACAAAGAAGTCAACGGATTCTCTAACGGCTTAACGTTCGAAGACAGCACTGCATTATTTATGTCTCTTACCGTTCAGCTATTGATTGGACAGGAGCAACTGATTGTATTGGATTTCAGTCGTCATAATTAACCACACATCAACATACATATCATTTTTTAAATTTTGTGTAATTTAATCATAATACGCAATAACTTATTATTATATGCTTATAGAAATAAAAATGGTACAGTGACTCCACAATAGAAAGTACGTAAGCTACTTCACAGGCAATGCGTTAAATGTTTAAGGTTGACCGACTATGATAACTTGATATTGTGTCGAAATAATGTATTCTTACAATCCACAGATAAACGACACGAAAACCGCCGTAGTCAAAAAGACGTTGACCTTAGGAACGGATTCAGCTGTGGTGGAACTTACTGGTACCAGCATGATGCGAGTTACTTACGATCCACAATTGATGACACTGATCAGAGAAGCGAGAGCTCTGTCCGCCCGAGGCGTGGAACTGCCGCGAGAAGTAAAGGAGTTAGTGGAAAGAGCTAGCTCTTTGGCAGGACGAGCAAGAGCCCTTCAGCAAGTGGCAACTTTTCACAATACTATTGGAGATCGCATGGTACCTTCTCAAAGGCCGTTATTGCTAACTACAGCACTGGAATTAGCTCGCGCCGTTCAAGAACAGTCCGGTGTAGTCTGGTCGGATCCACAAGCAGTGGATGCATACACGACTAGACTAAAGGAATTGGTACGTATAATTAATAGTTCTGTATAAGATGAAACATGTCGTAGATGACATTTCAACACTTATTAAAACAAGCTTGTATAGTAATAATGCTGGGTTGTGATAATATACAGATTTTACAAAATTGCTTTTTAAGCTCTCTAATTGATACAATCTTGTTACTATTACTGAATTTATCACTGTTTTCATGTAAACGTTCCTGTATTTCTTCCCTTTTAATATTACGTAAAGGTTTATTACATTTTTCTTCTTAAAATAAAGTATAGAACTTCTAGCAAGTTTGCCTTGTAAACTAGGTTAAACAAATCGTAATTAACACTCGCGGCATATTGGTAAGAACGGTACCACGATCTTTACTTTACAGGTCAGATTCGTGATGTTTACGTTTGGCCCAACTTCCATTCGACGAATGTGATTCGTAATATTCATGTTTGTACCAAAATTCTTATCACGAGTTATAGATTTGTGAATGTATGGCACGGAGTTAAGGGTACACTTGTCGGTAATCCCCCGCGATCTCAGTCGGGTGAGGATTTACTAACCCCTTAGCTTATAATGTCGTGTCAGAGACATGGTAAGCCGACCGGGCTAAACATAAACAAGTCCTATGAGGGACGTAATATGCTGACCGAGCCAGCAAGACGTGTCAAAGACGTGGTGGGGTGGCCGTAGCAAATATAAATAAAACGTCTTAGAGACGTCGTAGAGCTGATTGGGCTACACGCACGACTTTTACTCAGTTTTCTTTACCGTATTCGAAACTGAAAACTTATAATATTTTTTGCGAGAAATTATAAAAGTACCCCTCACAATGTGTTCAAAAAGAAAAATAAACGTCGACGAAGATAGTGAGACATATGAAAACAGTGGTAACATCTCTAACAAAGATTTCACACAAGTTTTTCAGATAGTAATAGTGGCAGTGAAAGCTACATTTTACGTATTGTACAAAAACGTTATAAGCGAATGGTGATTTCGAATTATATCAACGATGAAGATTATTATCAACAATTAGACTTGTGGGTGAACGGATCTAAGAAGACCGTTATAGAAACCCCAATATTTAGAAGAACGATGCTACGGAGGGGATTTTTATAAATACGTAGATCTTTGGATTTTGCAATTGACAATATGATCAATAAAACAGATAAGTTATACAAAGTAAAACCTGTGATAAATTTTGACCAAACTGTGACCGTCCGGTGGGCCTACTCAAAGGATTATTAACACGTCGGATTGTAAATAAATAGACGCGAATTGCTTATCCCATCGGTGGAAAATCGTTTATGTTCGGCTACGTACAGAAGCATAAAGGGCTGCAGCCTATACGTTATAAACGCGATACGCGGTATTTATAGAAACGCGTAAAATGTGTTTTGTATATTCCTCCCGAGTGACTCCTCTCTGGTGGCTTTGTCATTGACCGGTTCGATTTGGCTCTTCGCGGTTAAGGTTACTGATCTATACTAACGAGTGAGGATTGCTTCCTGTGGTGTGCTCTCTGGTTCCCTCCTGAAACCAGGAACGACGAAAGGCAAGCGTAACGCTTGGGTCGCTCCAGGAAGCCGAGGACGACTCGAAGGGGTACGAGAACCCTGAGAGTGTTCCGTCCACCGGAAGACGACTTCTGCTGGGCACAGTTTTTCTCGGGTACTCGACCTGAGCTGACCAAACTGGAAAACCGTGGCTGTTCAGATCGAGGGTTCTAACGATGCCTGAATACGCACTAGGGATTAATTCGAGTGTCGTATACAGCGGGAGCACGCTTAGCGGAAACGGTTGTTGACGATGGTCTATGAGCGGCGTTACGTAAACTCGCTAGGAGAATCGACAGGTCACCGTGGTGAGCTGGGCGAATTCTCGCCGAGATGATCGGGTCACAAAGCCGTGCCGCGAACCCGCACCGGCCGGAGTAAAGTTATGCGCCGGAGTAAAGAACTTTACATGACACAGCGGAAACGCCAAATCTAAGGCAAGCAGGGCACCGTAGTGAGCTGAGTCGTTTTAGAGACGCCGTGTGGGCCAGTAAGGATAGTCAGGCTAGAGTAGACCTTTCTGACTCTCCGGCAGTACCGCTATTAGTCCCACGTCCCGGCAGTTGTTGGTTCTTGCGTTGTCGTTAGTTAAGGAAGCTGATATATATGAAAGATATTCGGGACTCTCGCGCTCGAATGAAACCAAGATGTAAACGCGAATAAAATGACGCTGTTGCCTAAATGCGAATAGCTTGGCTCTATCTTAAGGGTTATATTGTTTAATGGTCTTTACTGAATATATAGGAGCAAGGGCCCGAATGCCCGTATATCTCCAAACGCGTCTTTGTCCTCGAGCCACCATGTTCAGAATGTCACTCCCGTGTACTCCATCGATCTCCTTCAATCGGGAGATCTAAGCGGAAGTCAACGCATGCGCACGAAGCAAACAATAACATGCTTTTGCTACGCGAATGTAACTGACCATTCTTGCGATAAATTATATCCTACATTCAACGCCCTGTCCCTTTAACTCATAATTAGAAGTTAAATGGTATCGGATGGGGCATAATATGAAACTAATTTTATGCGCTTTCGTACATTGGTGCGTAAGAAAAATGCAAATGCTTTTTTTTTTCAACGGGAATTTATGTTTTTGACGGCACCAATCGATACAGTTTCTTATGCTCCATATAAAAGTGCTACATACTTATGTTCAAAACATATTTGTTAGAAAGTTATCGAAGCTAAAATTCTCCGAATTATTTCGGTCCCTCGGCAAGTGTTCTGGAATAGCTAGATACGTTATGTTCCATTACAATGTTTGTAAACATGAAGCCGCTATTAATATTAATCATTGAGGCTGCAAAATTGTATTAAGTAACGTTTTTTAATCGGTAACAGCTCTCGCCTTCGTAGTTTCATAAACTTCTATCCACTTCATGCCAATACGGCTCCTTCCACAAACCAAAATAAAAAGTGGTGGAACTAATCGTTGAAGATAAAGATAGTGTGATAACTATGCTGCTGAATGTCGAATTAACTCCTTGCCCTACGATCTAAGATTCACAAGGCGACATTCACAGACAATGGAATGTTGAGTCGACATAATGAACATACATGGTTTGTTAAAAATTCTCACCTCACGAGGAACACGAAAAATCAAATACGGTACAGGGTATATGTTTGACGTGAAAATTTGATAAATAGATTATTGGTTCATAATTTTTTTTGTACGAAACATTTATCGGTCAAAGGTACCTAAACTCTGAAATCCGACCTGCCAGTTCTATTACATGATACAGAGATTCCTTTAAGTAAACGGAAAAACATGAGGTTCTTTCAACTAGACAGTGCTTCAGTACACAATTTACAGATATTTAAATAAAATTTATGGAGTGAAATGGATTGGTACACGTGGGTCGATCTTGTGACCACCGTGATCACCGGAACTCATACTACTCCTCAACTTCTTTTTATGGGGATTTTTAAAAGATAAGTATTCGCACCTTATTACTAATCTTGAGGAGCTCCAATAACGCATTCAGCAAAAAATATCCGAAAGCATGGAAAGGAACATCAGGAATGTATTGCGCAACGTGAAGAAGCGAATGGGGAAGTGCGTGGACTGTAATGGACACCGTTTGAACACATGTAACATAGATACTCTGAAACACTTTTCGAAGGACCGGAATCATTTAGAGAAATATTAGCTTGGATAATTTCCTAACGAATTAGTTTCGGGCATAAGTATGTTAAAATTTTTATGTGGAGCACAAGAAATTGAATCGACTGATGCAGTCAGTTTCTGTTTTTTAATGCACCAAAGCTCAAAATTGTATAAAATTAGTTGCATATTATAAACTGTCTAATACCATTTAACTTTTTCCTATAATATCTCTTTCTATTCTCAACAGTTTAGGAGGTACAGGCTATTCTAGTTTCGTGGGATACCTTGTATATTAGTTATATTCATGATAAAAATGTAAGTTTTAACTTTTCTTTTTGAACTGACTCTGAACTTTTTTTGAACTTTGACTCTTTGAAATGTTAACACGTTCCGGGATAAGCCATTTTTGCCCGACATGATCTCTAGACCATTTGTTGTTTTGGTTAAAAATTAATATACTGTCACAGAATATGTCATTGCATCATCAATTCATAAGTAATTAGCTTCTTCAGAATAGTTATTATACCGTGTACTGTTTATGATACACGTGGCGCTGCAATCAGTTCTACTGTAGAAGTCGGTCAATACGAAACTTTTCGATTAATAAAAAGAACGTGCTGTATTTGAATTTGTTATGTAAAAAACAAAGGAAATAACATATTTAACAAAAGGGGGAATACGTAAATATATGGAGATAACATGTTTTGTTTTACATTTGTTTCTTTTGGAAAGCAAGTTTCAACAATTGCCGGTGTAACTAACGCCGTTACCACCCTCAGGAAGTAGGAAAGAGATCGAGAGAAAAGAAGGGAAATAACCAAAGACCGCGTGGGTACGCTCAAGGGGCCTAAAATATTCAACTAATAATCTAACCGTAAATATTTCTAAAAAAGGGACTTAGAAGCAACTGCTTAGCCAACAAACCACAGCTGCAAGCCACCGGTAGCCTAGTCATAAACATCCCTGCTGGTAGATAGCGGATGGCCACCAAGCACCCTCGATAAACAGAGCGGTGGGTCAAACCTTCGCATAGTAACTAACAATATATCCGCGATTAACAATTTCCCCGACTAGAGAAGGGGTAGCCCAGGGAAGGGATGGCCACCAAGCACCCTCGATAAACAGAGCGGTGGGTCAAACCTTCGCATAGTAACTAACAATATATCCGCGATTAACAATTTCCCCGACTAGAGAAGGGGTAGCCCAGGGAAGGGAGACCCGGTTATATAAGGGAGTATTTTTCGCAGCGCGAGCACTTACTTACTTGGTTACGCACTAACAGACTTAGACTCAGTTCGGGAATCAGTAGATTTCGGTGACACGTCTCGATCTCTCTCTCTCTCTCCGACCCCTATATTCAGTAAGATTCATAGAGTTCTATTTATATACATATATACTTTGTTCAATTCGTTTTAACCTGCAATTCTATCCATCGAGTCTCTAGGGACACAGAAACCTAAGATATCCTGGAGTTTTCTGAGGCGCATTCACTTGCGTATCGAAACCTTTCGAATATCGAAAGGACTTGGAATTTTAAGACAATCCCGGGCAATCTGAGGCGCATTCACTTGCGTATCGAAAGCCCTGGAGAATCTGATTTTCTAAGTAACCGTTTTGTAATAAGGGTTAGCCGGAGGATCCGAAGTGCATTCATTTGCGCCTAGGAAATCCCGACAAGTCCCTTCCACGTCCTGACTTGAACCGTTTTCGGAAAGCCTGAGGCGCATTCACTTGCTTATCGGCGGCCCCCAAGCGTTTCAGTTAGTTTGATGAGTAAACGTGATAGACGAAAAACGCGTGCCGGACAGAATTTCAGAGTCAGACATTTTTATTTAAAACTCGAGAAAGCAATAAAAATCTTTGTTACTAAAGAGAACCTCGGCGATGTTGAGGAACCCTATCAACCTCCTGCAACCACTCCGGTACCTTTCCTTGAACAAGCGCATCCTTACGGTAGTTTCGTGCAAGAATTCACCTCAACCCTCGAGAAATTCGCCCAAAGATATTAAATAATCCGCCTCATCCCAGAGGAGTGTCGCGTAGGCACGTTGCCCCCGAAAAACCGTGAATCTTCGTGATATAAATTAATATAAAAATCGGTCCCGACGGTAGATTGTAACACCGGTAATTATTAATTATTGTATATATAATAATTAAACAAATTTATGTTTTTTGTTCTATACTGCATTTTGTATAATGCCTTATTCTTTTAGTGGAAATATATTTTACAGAATTAAATTTGTTATAAAACATATGTTTCCAGCGCATTAAATAATTATATCTGCGTGTACCATTTACGGTACACGCAACCTGCAAATCAAGTTTAACATGTACCACAAACAGTACGCGAAGCACGGAACGTGTTAATGGGTTGTTAATATAAAGTTTAATAACGGTATTTTAATAGGATTAATTTATCATAAGAAGGCAATTATTTGTCTGTGTAGTCAGGAAGGAAACCACCGCATTTCTTTAGTACCTAAATGTTTTAATTTAATAGCCTTTCTTTTTAATGTTTTTTTTTTGTTACGTTGGGTTGCCAAGAAATCGGCAGATTAAGATTTTTGAGGACTTACATGTCTCCGCGACACTGCCCTGGGATAAGGCTTGTTTGATGATGCTTTTTTTGGAGTGTTTAATTAGGCTCTCGGTGAACTCCGAGACGAAATCTCCGCAAGGGTGCTGCTCCTCGACGACAGGTTACGAAATAAGAGCAGGTGATCTGAGAGAGATTGTTCCAAACTCTGACCGATAGAGAATCTTTGTATTGTTTGATAAAACTGCTAATACTGCTCGCTAAGACCACATCAAATCAAACTTATATTTTTTACTGTTTTTTTTTTAAGTTCGAGAAACACTGCCCTGGTTTGAAACTGCTTCTTGCTCCGATTTTTGCGCGCCGTTTTGGCCACCAAACAAAGATGGCTTTCCTTTCTTCCCGATACGCAATACATAAATTTGTATATTTGACCGATACTTAACCTGGTAGTTGTTGCGCCGCAGTTCCTCCGCAGTTAAGGCATCACGAATGAAATTGGTTAGCTGGTGTTTTCTGTGAGTTCTTCCGATACGCAGACGCAAAGTTTTCGCGCTTCATGTCCCTCGAGGAAATCGTCAATTCTATGTACTTTGTGGAAAATAGGTTATTGAAACCGGTCCTATGATTAATTGGTTTATCGATTGAATCTTCACAAATAAATTTATAGTTATCGTAAAATCTAATGGTACAAAATTCTTCTATCTTAGTTCGACTTTGTTAAGTATTGAACGGTCTAAACAACACTCACTTTGCAATCCGTCTTTAACGATAAATGTTTTAGTTATTCTACTCGATTTCCATACCTTTCTTATTAATTTCTCGGTTCAATTCTAAACTTTTCTCACTCTGCTTTGAACCTTTTCTTCTCTCTATTTTACTAAATTTCCATCTACTCTTCGTAATTCTTTAACTTTTCCTCTATAACTCTCACCGTGTCTAACTCTTTTTCTAATGATCATCTCCTTTGTTCGGAGTCCCGTGATTTATACTATACAAACCCTTGATTTTACCCCTTCCTTGGATGCATAGGCTAATCAGGTGTCTTTTAATTGTTTCGTGGCGGTTGAATAGTAAGTTTGTTTTCTATCCTATTGTAAAAGTTTAGAAACTGTGGAATGCAGCGTTTGTATATATTACCGATAAGTGGTGAGGAACCCTAATGGGAGAAGAAGGTCTAGTCGTAAGGGCGTTAGTGAAGTATTGAGGCCGTCGCCAGTGCGTGGGAATCGTGAGAGGAGTAGGATTCGGAAAGTGAAAGAAGACAGTAAGATTTGTAGGCGCGCGGAAAAAATTGGGCCGTTGGGTTGTTCCTAGACCGGGATTCGAACCCGGGACCTTTCACCTTTCGCTTTCCGGGCGACTGCTCTGACCACTAAGCTACCCAGGCTCTCCGGTCAAATTATCCCGCAAACGCCTATTTTTATGTTATGGAGGAGTCCCGATCTTACAGATTTGGAAAGTGAAAGCGAACGGTTAAATTAAGAAAGGGAAAGAGATAGTCTAGCAAGAAAGTAAGGGTAGAAATGTAGAAAGATATGGAATGCACATAGAATCGAGTGAGTGGAAAAATAGGCTAGGACTACCTTGTAATCAATATGTAATTTATTATACTGCAAGAAATGTCATTGAAATATTACATCCCCGCCTTACACTTCTGTGGTCCGCTTGCCATCACATATAATCCAGAACTCCTGACAAACAAACCACCACCAAACCTTATACTATCTTGTAAGGTGTAGGACGTTGCGGATTATTCGGGATTCGTAGAATCGACGCCCGGCGACAAATTTTGTGTAGGGCAGTAGGTCTTGAAGTTTCCCACTCTTGGTTCCATAGTTTGTTGCTGATTTTAATGAAGTGTCTTTGGATATCTATGTGAAAATTACATAAAGGTTGTACTTCGGATGCATGCTTGCTTGTTTTGCTAGTGAGTCCGCTTCTTCGTTTCCTTGAATGTCAGGATAGGAAGGGCTCCGGGAATATAAGATATTTTTTTCGTTTCTGTTAAGCATGGCATTCTTTTCAATGAAGCTCTGAATCACTGTGTTTCCAGTTTCTATTTCTTTTAGTGCGGATAAAACATTTTGAGAGTTAGTAAGAGTGATGAAGTTGATTGTCGTTGATTTTTCCATATATGATAATGATTGACGGATAGTATATGCTTCGCTGGTAAAAATTGTGTAGATATTGGTAATTTGAACAAAAGCTTGTTTTCCAGGGTACATACTGCACATCGTGTTCCGTGTTTTGATTTATGGCCATCAGTAAATATGTGTTTGTGATTAGGAAAATCATTCTTTAATTCTAAAAAGAGAGCTTGCAGAGTGTTTCGATTTGTCTCTTTGGTTACTCTTGAGAATTTGTCAATTATGTGAGGAGTTTCTATCGTCCAAGGCGGAAAGGTGTACTGTATTTTTGGGATGATGGACGGGATTTTGGTTGTCATTTCTTGTAAATATTTTTTAATTTTAAAGTTTAGTGGTTCTGGGAATGTCGATTTTTGCAAAAGGTTTTGAATAAAATTCGGTTTTGTCTATCAGATTGTATACGGGCTTGGATGAAGTTGACATTTTGGAAACTGCATAGGTTAGACATAGTTTTTTTCTTCTAATTTCAAGTGGTGGTAGATTTGCTTTAGTGATGATATTGGACTCGCTCTGTAAGCTCCAGTAGCTATTATGGCCGCAACATTATGAATGGGTGTTAGTATTCTTAAAATGTTAGTTTTGGCTGAGTTGTATGTGATTGAGCTACAATATATCTTGGAAAGAATTATGGCTTTGTACGTCTTAAAAAGATGTGGAATTGGGCCTCCCAATCTTTTGATGAAATATCTTTTATGATATTTAATTTGTGGCTGCTACTTATTTTAATTTTATTTTAAGAAAAGGTATCCATGTATGCCTTTTATAGAAAGATATTCCTGGGATTTTAGGTGTATGTGTGATTTTTAGCTGGTGTGAACCTAAGCATACTTAGGGCTGCTAACCTTTATTTTTTCTATCGTTAGAGAAAACAGTAACTGTGGTTTTCCTCTTAGAGCACTTAAAGCCAGTTTTTAGACTAAAGTTGTGATGTAGGTTCAAGTTATCTTGCAAAACTTGTAAACTAGTTCTTAGGTTCTTACCTGTAATGTAAATTGTGCGGCCATCAGCGAATAAAATGTGTTTGACTGGTATGGTGAATGCTTTTATAATGTCATCAATTGCTATCAAAAATAGCATTACCCTTATGACAGAGCCTTGTGGAACTCCGTTTTTGATTATGGTTTTCTTTAGATAGTTTGTCGTTGACGCGAACATAAATCGACCTTTTTTCTAAGAAACTTTTTATGAATTGAAACATATTTCCGTTAATATCGAGTTTCTGTAAAATTTGTAGGATTTGGTGCCTCCATATCATACCACACGATTTTTCAATGTCCAGACAGATTGCAATTAAATGTTGTTTTTTGAGAAATACACCACCTATACTTGTGTCAAATTTAACGAGACTATTGATTGTTGATCGGTGTTGTCTGAAACCATTTTAATTTTCCCCTAGCAGGCTATTTTTGTCCAAGTACCATCGTAATTTTTTATTTAAAATGTTTTCTAATAGCTTACACAGACAACATGTTAGAGCAATAGGTCTATAACTGTCAGTTTTTTATGTTATTTTATATGTTATTCTATATGTCAGTTTTTTATATATTTTACTGTCAGTCATTCTATCTTTAATATTGTCTGGCTTTAATATTGGACTAACTATAGCTTCGTGGCAACTATCTGGAAATACGTTGTTTAACTATATGCAGTTAAAAGCTTGTAGGAGGTAGTTTTGCTCTACTTTGGGCAATTGCTGTATGAAGATGTTTGGTATTTTGTCAGATCCCGGACTGGAGTTTTTAATTGTTTTTATCGCCGATTGTAATTTTTTCATTTCGATTGTTGTATTCAGAGGATTATTATTGTCAGTAGTGGTATCATTTCTTGCTGTTTCTTCAATGCGCGTTTTAGTATTGAGGAAATTTGGATCAAAATTTGCATTGATGGAGTTCCTGGTAAACGTGCTTGCTAACATGTCGGTCATTTCGCTGGAGTTGTTGGTGACGACATGATATAAGTTAAAGGCTAATATTTTGGTCGCTTATTTTTTTAAACTTATTCCACATCTCTTTATTTGTGGTTTTATTATTTAGCGCGGAGAAATATTTCATCTACAAGATTTTCTTGGCTTGTTTTAAGCTCTTTCTTGCTATTGTTCTTTTTAGTTTGAATTCGATTAGGTTTGCGCCCGTCTTATGTTTTTTGCAGATATTGAAGGCATGCTTTTTACTTTTGATAGGATTCTCGCAGTCATCATCATTTAACCATGGTAGGTTTTTATTGTATTTTCTTTATAAGTTTGGGAAATAGAATTTGTGGCAGCGGTTATGATTAATTTTCCGAAACTAGTTCGTTGATCCCTTTCAGTTGTCTTCCTTGGGGGTTTCTGGTAAGGGAATATTGTGCTCTAATGTACATGGTCCATTATGAAAGTAATGCGCATGATTTTATCGTGACGCGACTATTCATCACAGCAGTGTAAAACGGGTCGGGAAATGTGATAAAGGGTCTGCTCTTCCAATGCAACCGGTCGCCAGTTTGCTCCGAGCAGTCCGAGTGGAAAAAAGTGCTTCCGCGTGAAGCGTGTTTTTCGACTTTGTAACACGGCGTGATGGAGTGTGCGTTTGTACAGCGATACGTAATTAAGTTTTATGTGCGGTTAGGAAAGAATGCAACCGAAACATGATTACGTATCGCTGTTTAAGCGAATGCTCCATCATGCCGTGTTACAAAGTCGAAAGACACGCTTCCCGCGGAGGAACGTCTTTCCACTCAGACTGCTCGGAGCAAACTAACGAGCAGTTGCATTGAAAGGGCAGACCCTTCGCCACACTTCCCGACCCGTTTTACCCCGCTGTGATGGACAGTCGCGTCACGATAAAATCATGTGTATTACTTTCACAATGGACCATGTATTACGGTAGTATCCAGTCTGCTTTTCTGAACTTCCATCTGAGGGATTCACGTGATCTTCCGAGTTTGTTTCTGTTAATTCGATGAATAATGGAAAATGGTCACTGTTGTATAGGATCTGAGAAGCTGTAAATTGTACAATGTCACATAAGGAGGCACTACAAAAAGCAGTATAGGGTAACATAATAAGGTCACAGTTTAATTCCAGATTTATGTGGTGCGCGAGAATTTTGGAACAGTGCAGTCTTGGAGACGGACCGTCGCGCCATTATATATACAAAGGGCATAGAAATTTCGAGTGCCCTATCGCCTCGAATGTGTGCGCGCGCGCGCGCGCGCGCGTGTGTGTGTGTGTGTGTGTGTGTTTGCTGTATGTAGACAGTCGATGAACAGAGTCGGGAAAAGACAGTCGATGAACAGAGTTTGATAAAGACAGTCGATGACGAGAATCGGGGAAA
>JBCFXI010002016.1:0-32648 GCA_038496175.1 Ampulex compressa | reverse complement strand
TATATATATATATATATATATATATTATATCCACAAGCAAAGCTACTCAAATCTTTCCTCATCATCGACACATCTAAAAATCCTTCAATACACCAGAAATCCAACTTCAGCCTGAACACTATTGGCGAGCCGTCTCTCTCTCTCTCTCTCTGTCTCTCTTAATCTCCAAACATTTACATCCGTGAAGCGGGGATATCTACAGATAGGACCTTCGAGAGGGGAAAAAAACAAGGTTCGTAGGGTTTAGGATTAAGATCCTCGGTTAGTTCCCCGGTGGCGGGCCCCGATTAAGATTGAGATCGCAAATTAATGCCGTAATGGCGGCCCACCGGCGGCGGTACGGCCGGCGGTATTAGTAGTGGAAGCCCTATATAGCCCCGTAATGAAATAAATTTTCCCACGCCGGTGGAAGTTCGTGCATGACTTCACAAATTACACGAGGAGCCTTCAATGGCAGGCGGCGGCTGCTTGGCTGCCTTAAGTAACACGGCGGTGTCGATCGGGAGACAACGTCTGCCGGTGTAAGATAAATTCGTTCACGCCCGACGCACCGAAACGAGATCACTTTGACCGGGCCAGCGCTGCATGCAGCGCGATAGCTCGATGAAAGCCCGGAAAAGGAATAAGCGGGAATCAATACGCCGCGATAAAGCGACACGCACTTTTCCCTCCGCGAATAAAATTGGCCGAATTTTGGATTAACTTCTCGCGACTGGCTGGGCCTCTGTTTGTCTGGAATCAGGGAAACGAGGTTCGCGGCAAACACTCGGCCGGCCATTGTTCGTTAATCCTCCTTTTCGTTCGATTTTGTCCAATGCAAAAATACTCTTTCGAGTCGTATAATGAATTTTGTACGCCAGCTTTGAATACGGGACGAGCGAAGGCTTGCTCGGATGAATGTACCGTGTTCCAAGGAATCGGAGAATTCGTTCGTTGCTAGTCTTCGTTTCTTTATTAATATCTCGGTGAATGAGCATTGTAAAGTGCTGGTTTTGCCAGTCTTTTTGTCTATTGCACGTTGTTGTTATATAACAAAATAATAGGCTGTTTGTTGTTTTGGTTAATAGACTTTCTCGAAAGATTATATTTATCTTGGTTATTTGGTCCTGTCGCAGGTATTAGTAGCAAACTGTGACAATATTTTGAATCATAGTGAAAAGCGTATTCGATGCTTGATCGGTATAAACAAGGCAGATTTATTATGTAAAATCCGGCAGGAGCTCGGTCGACGTTAAAGCATGCCAAACACTTACATAGCCATGTTTCCCCGTGAAATAACTCCGTCGTAAAATTTATATGCTTACAATTCGACGTAAATTGAAGGAAATTACGGTCAGGCTATAAGCACAGCATTTTTAGGAACAAATGGGATTTCCAGCAGAATGTCAGCGCACCGCGGAAATGAGCGGAGCGGAAAGGGTTTATATAATTCGGCGACCGCGAGCAATATGCATTAATACCGTTATAACGCGATATTTATGGCACGGTATAAAGCTATTAAAGCACAATTTGGCGTCAGATAATTTGCATGCATAAGCAGATGTCCGTGGGACGCGATGCGCTTCGACGAAATTCTTGATCGTGGGCATCATGCTGGTTTTTGAATGACACCCATATCATTACCGAAATAAACTGCAACGAATACGTGGCCCGCAGTTAAAAACTGGATCTCGAAATGATTGATTCCCTGTGCATTAGTGATTTTAAGTTGATGTCTGCTCAAATATATTAGTTGTTTATGAAAATCGCGTATAGTAAACGCCGAGCGCGTATTAACGAATCGTTGAGTTTGTTGGTGAGGGAATTGAATTTAATAAACCATTTTTTTTTATTTTATTTATTTTGCATGCCTATGAAGTGTTTGGGATATTTGTATTTGCAAGACAAAGTGAGTCGTTTACAGGATTTTCGAGATCCTAGTTATTGATTGGAGCATAAGCTCGTGTAAGTACCTATTATTTCGAGCGATTTTCGAAAAGTAATAAGAAGCTTGGCGAGTTGAAGACACTTAAGAGCTCCAGGTAGTAACTCCCAATTAGGATGTGAACATCCCTCGCGAGAATAGAGCTTAAGGCAACATTTAAGCAGTGTAAATAGTGAGGAGGAAGGCAATTCCAAAATGATCGATCTGGACATCGTTATATAGTCAGGAATCAAAGATTATTATTGCGAGTAACGACAGATCGTGGATTATACAAAAAAAAAAGCTGCTTAGAATATTTCGAAAGTGTATTATACGTGAAATTAGTAATACACTTATTATTTATTATCAAGAGATAAGGTATTTATAAAAATTCTTTATTTTTAAGAACATAGACAAACCAATGATTGCTATGAAAATTAAACAAGTTTGTGCAATATACTTTCTTACATCTCGCAACTTATTTTACAAGGTAGATTTCGATCTAGACGAAGTGATCTTTGTCAAATGAACTGAGAAGTAAAGGATGATAAAAAAATATCAAGCTTGGTTAATTATATTCAAAATTCACTAATTTTCCTAAACACTCATACGCAACGAAACTTGTCTTGACGCAGAATTTGATAATTCTCTTAAATGCGTATAAACAAAACTACTGGTAACACAAAATTCAGTAATTCTCTCAAATGCGCATGCGCAACGAAGCTTCTCGTAACCCAGAACATACTAATTCTCTTAAATGCGCATGCGCAACGAAGTTTCTGCCAACCAAGAATTGAGTAATTTTCTTAAACGCTCGTATACAACCAAACTTCTGGTAACCCAGAATTGAGTAATTCTCTTAAATGCTCGTACACGACAAAATGTCCGGTGACTCGGAATCCAACTTCTACGGAGTTGGTGCACGGTGAATTTAAGCTTGGCCCAGTATCCTGGAGCAACGCACCTCTCGGCGGCTCAAAATCCAGCTCATAACGCGGACTCCAGGGCGACTCCAGGCTCGCGGAGGAAGCTGCGACGGTCAAATTTGGCCGGGCACCCGCGTCCAGGGCCGTAGGAACGATTCGACTCGCGCGGGGTAAAATCTGGCGCACCGATCGGGGATCTTTGTCGATGCGCCCGAGCAGGATTCGGGCGGGGCCTTTGTTGACGGTAAAGGCGGACAAATCATCTTGTCGATACGAGCGAACTACCCTTTACGGGCGCAATGCCGTTACCATGAAAGCCATAAAAGTAGTTGGCCTAAGTCCAGGCGTGTTCCGGCGTGGGCTACGTGCGAACTTATTGTCGCGAGGAAAACGGTGGCGAGAAGGGTGGCCCTCTTTGTCGGAAGTTGACCATTCGAAACGCAGCCACTCGCCGGGAGGGAGAAGTTCTTCCTTCGAACTTCGGCCGAGACATTCTGCGCGGTCATATGTCCCGGAACGGCGGGCCAACAAATGGGACGTAAGTTCGGCGTAAGGCGGCCGCCTTCGCGGAACGTTGGGCCCGGTCGTTTCCTCGATTAACCCCCTTTTCCTCTCGGCTATCCGACGTGATATGCAGATACTTCGGCAACGCCGATTTGGACTGCGATAGCGTGCTGCTGGATAAAAGCTTGAATATCTGCAGGTACAATTGAGCTCTGCTTGTAATTAGAATTTTTTTTACAGCTGGTTACGCTGTTTAATAAGCGGAACGTAATATATGACGATGAATATGTCCTAGTTTCTTTTTTATTTATTTATTTATTTATTTTTATTCATTTTCGGTACCGACTACTGTCATTTGATCTACGGTTTAAGGTCGTTTTCAAACTACCAGAGCAACAGTATATATACATCACGTGGAAAAAGTAGAGACGATGGGCGCGATTCGAAGATAAGTCCTAGTAGTTTGTCTACTCAGTATTTTAATCTCAGCTATGATGATATACAGATATAGGTGATATATACGTGATTCCATACGTGCTGGATGAAAGCTTGCATTTCTACAGGTGGGATTGAGCTCCGCCTGTTTAATTAGATTAGAATCGTTACAAATCCTATCCATTAGAAATATTACAAATTAGAGTAGAAGTGCTTATAAATTGGAATTCTTGTATTGCTCCTTACGTTGTTTAATAAACATAACCTAACATATGGCGATGGATAAATCTCGATTGTTTGTCCACCGATGATTTTTGCCCTCCGCTATTCGACGTGACACGCAGATGCTTCGACACCGACGACCTGGGCCGCGATAGCGTGATGGATGGAAGCTCGAATCTCTGCAGGTAAAACTTGAGCTCTCTTTATAACCGATATCTTTCTATCGCTCGATACATTGTTTCAAAAATAGGACGCGCCGCTGAATAGAGCTCCTCGGCCATTCCGTCGATTATCCCTCTTTTCCACTCCGGCGCGATCCATCGCGAAATGCAAATAATTCGACACCAGCCGTCTAGACGAGGTTCCGCCAGAACCAAAATTAGTACGACGTGGTCGTCTCGCGAATTAGGTATCCCTATTCTCGTAAGCGATCGAGCGCAGAATACAGACGATCCGACGTTGACCAGCGACTCTCGAGGAAGCAGAGATTCAAATTGCATCGATCACCATTGGTAGTTTATATGCGACAGGCGCACAGCTTTAAACGCGCCGGGCGATTAAACTCGAATCAGCGAGTGGCCATTTTAGCGTTCAATCTCCGGCGGAATTAGGCGCCTCGGGGATACAGGAAGGGAGCGGTACAGAGAAAGAACGGGAAAACTCAATCTAGGCATAAATCATGGGATATCGATTCCCCTGCCAACTTTCCTCGGTGCCGGCCCGACATATCAGAGATTCATCCTGTGACGCGGCAATAACATCTCTCGCCGGCATAAAAATTCAACTATACATCAAACTGTCATATATAGCGCCGTATTTGTACCTATCTCGCTGATATTTCCTCCGGCCTCAACCTATCTCCGTCTCTCTCTCTCACTCCTCCTCCTCCTCCTCCTCGCCCCTCCCCCCGCAGATTTGCCCTCCTATCCTCGCCCTGGCCTCCTCCTACGTATCAGGATCGCCCCCGCCCCCCTCCCTGCTGACACCCCCCCCCCGCCCGCCGTGTTTGCCACGTCCACACACCGTCGATTCTCCTACACGATCATTCCCTTATACCTCCCATATTTGCACACATATACGGGGGAGCCCTGAGCGCCTACATCTATAGACACAGAACCCTCATTTCAAGTTGGAGTTGGACTAAGCCACCGTTTAGATTAGAAAGTTACTTCGATTTATTCTTCCCCTCCCCTCCCCTTTTTTTTCCTCTTTCGAAAGTGTGAATCGTGTTATGATGTATATTTTCTGTGTTCCCTTTCTTTTTCTCTATCTCTCTCTCTCTCTCTCTCTTTCACTCCTTCTGGGAGAGGAGCATCGGGCTTGTTTTCGTGGAGGAGCGCGTTTTGTGAGTTTTCGTAGGTAAATACATACGAGTGTATAAAGAAGAACGATTTATTTCTGGAAGGAAGTCGAAGTGGCCAGGAAAACCGTGGGCCACGTATTAAGTTGTTTTTCAATACTGATCTGTTCCCTCTCAATGCCGAACTGCGACTGCAGTTAGTTTTAGTCGCCGGCCCACGGGCACGTGTTGTAAGTTATGGTGGAGCGTGTCGCGCCAATGCGTTGCACACACGCACACACACTATTAATGCTTGTAAAAAATCTTAGCGAGTTTCCTGTAAACATACATATATATATATATACACACACACATACATATTTGGTTTACAAGCATCGATAGTGATATGAAAAATCAATGAGAGGGTGTATAAAAGTTGGATATCCTTGGCGCTTTATATTAGGAATCGAAGCAAAGGAACCGGTATAGATTTTCAGGATTGTAGGGAACGATGACAAGATCGCATCGAGCATCAGGCATGGAGGGACGAAAGTGCCGCGGGCGCTCGAAACCGAGAAGCGTCCGAGTTAAACGTCCAGATTCGTTCAATAACGTTTCAGTTCGAGAGCTGGAAACGGAGAGGGACCATCGGGCGCAATATCTTTGCATTCGGAGATCGCATAATAAACGTATGTGCTCGTAAACGGGGACGCGTACATCGGCTTGGATGCTGATACGTACGAGCACATACGGTACACAAGTTTCGTCACCCTCCGGCGGCCTCTCTCATCCCCAGACACTCGCCCCCTCTTTCTTGGCGGTCGTAATTTTTCTTCCCCTTCCCCTCTACAGGGCGCCTCTAAAGTGCCAGCTTGATATCTCGATGAGGATCTCACTGTACAACGTGAAGTGCATAACATGTACAAAGCGTGACGCCAGCTATCGAGCTTTATAAGCAATTTTTTTTATTCATGAATATTTATCCCTTGAAATATACACGATGTGCTTTTAAAATGTTCGCAATACTTTTGGTACACTCTATAGATCGAGTGTCGATGCATGCGTGCTTTCTTTTTCTCTCTTTCTCTATCTCTCTCTATCTCTCTCTCTCTATCTATCTTGCATCCAGTTTACCACCCTCTCATCCTTTCTATCGCGGCAATCTCTCTCTCTCTTTCTATCTTGGGCCGTCTTCCTTTTCTTCCGTTCACCTCTCTTTCCTCGTCCGTCTCCTTTTCTTATGCCTCGCTTCATGTTTGCGTCTCTCACGTCCTGACTTTTTCCCCTTACCTCGGTGTCTTCTGCTTTTGTTCTTTCTCAATGTCATTCCAATCTCTCTCTTTCTGCCCGTTGTTGGTCTCTATTTTTGTTTCTTCGCCTCGCTGACAAGCTTTTTCCTCGCTCCCCTTAATCGGTCTGCTTTTCCTCCTGCGCGCCGTTTTTCTTCCACGAACCTTTTTCAGGCCGCTCTCGTGTTTGTCTTGTGATCGGTGTCCTTCTTCGTTTCTTTATCGCCTCTCTGTACATTTTTTATTCATCCCTATCTCGTATTCCGTACTCGCCTCTCTTTTGTTATTTCTAACTTTTCGTTTTTCTTTTTCCCTCTGTATCTGCCCCTACCCTTTTTCTTTTTCATCGTGTGCCTTCTTGCTCCTGTTTTTTCACCTTGCCCTTCACCTTTTCTTCTTTATTCTTCTCTTTTCTCTCTATTTTTTCGCCTTTTTTTTGTTTTACCATGCGCTTCTTCGTTTCTATTTTCTTTTCCCTCGCTCTTCATCTTTTCGCCCTTCACCTCTTCCTTCTCCCTGCGTCTCCTTCGTTCTCAACTACGATCTTTCGCATTCGATATTTGTTATCTCAAGTTCGACTATCCGCCCCGAATTCCCCCGGCGGAAGTGCCGGTTGATCGTACCCTCAGCGACGACACTTTCGCACACACGAGTCTCCCGTTCATCCAGGAGTCTCGTTTTATTTTTTCGCCCTGCCGCCCTTCCCCTCCTTCGCCGGCCTCCTTTCCGGCCCTCGGTTCAGCTCAGACTTCCCAGGCGTGTCGCAAAAATGCCGATTCGTGTTTCCAAAGCGCGGGGGCCGACGATCAATCGATCGATTTGTTTTTCGAGAGATTTGATCCTACTGATGGCCCTTGTCCTGAGCACGGAGCATGTAAGCGGACGCTCGTAGACTTTCCACGCCGTGGAAATACGGTCTCTATAGTTGGCTTTTTTTTAAACATCATGTGAGGACAAGAGTGAACAGTTTGTCGTCCCACTTTGGAAGTTGTAAGGGATAAAGAAGATAAAGCATCAGGGATACTTAGAAGTGTTCGAAAGGTCGTTTAAATAATTGCACATAGCACATTAATATGAGAACAATATATATATTTAATCTCAAGGAATTACGTATGATCTCAGTGGTGGTATTACAAGCACTGCCCTTTTCATATCACGCGTCGCGCTGCGTCGTCTTAACGGCACGTGGAGCCCGAAACCTGATCGACATCAAAATATATCGCTCGTTATCGCTGCAATCCGAGACGTAGCGTAAACTCTTACAATTATACTATCATAAAACGAATTCTTAACACATCGTATGCGGCCAACGTACCTTTACGTTTTTCGCAGGTTGTCACTGGAACGCGTGTCACGTATAAATACGTACTTAATAGATTTGTACTAGGGAGAGAGTATCGTATAAATACGACGGCCATTTTATCTATGGTGTTTGCGTTGCTAGGCAACGCTTGGCATTGTTTCTTTCCAGAAGTTTCGTTTGTCGAGTTACTCGGTCTTTTACTGATTTACTTGATCTTCTGTCGAGTTCCTAGCTCGTGTTTTGTAAATTTGTTAAATTCTAATCGGTAAATATATTTTGTTAAAATAATCATAGAGTATATATTTAAGTGTAAAATAAAAAAAGTCTCAGTGAGAAAAACGAAGTGGTTCTCGATTTATTGCGATTCAATTGAGTGACCAAATTTCCGCGAAATTCGCGAAAAAACGGTCTGAATACTCTCACCAGGTGAGAAGAATTTCTTGAAATTTTAATAGAGGTTTAGGGTATATTGTTTATTCCTTTTTCAAGGAATATACTGCTTAGCGAAAGAGTACATGTTGGAGTATCGGATAATTTGATATTATCTGGGGGTATATTGCCGGCTGTACTTAATTATATACTCTTCCGTCCTATTTAACGTAATTTATACGTAGCTGTAACTTTAATCACCTGGGCACTGGGGGTTCAAACGTTTTTAGTCCTTAATTAGATATCGGCAAAAGTTTGTTGGTTAAGCTTTGGAGAGAGTCGTATACATATATACCGTTGCCTTGCGCCACTGCCTATTTTTGTTAGCAACAAAAGTGAATGCAAGCGTTATAATTTGTATTTTTATACGTAGGCATACGAACAAAAAAAAATTGTATGCTCCCTTATTTGTGTTTTCCAGTTTGTTTAATGAGTTTGCGTGATATTTCTTTCGATCTCTGTGGCTACGTTTCGTCATTATTGGTAATTGGATTTCACGTATGGAGTAGATATACGATATGGTAGAGGAGATTCTATTAACAAATTACGAGATAAAGTACGTACCAGCTCGCATCACGAGTTCAATACGCAGATTTGGAGTGTTACTACTTACCAAGGGTCCAACAGCCTGGTTCGAATATCCGAAAGAAAAATCAGATATTAGCGTCTCTCTTCGTCATTGTCGTCGGTACAATTTATTCCGTGAAGGAAAAGCTTCTTCGAACGAAATTTAGGATTTATATTTTCCAGATACTCCGCGGTCCGATGAATCTTGAGAAAAATCAGCTTGAAGAATTCCGATACGCTCGATCGCCGATGTAATAGATTAGCTTTTGTTCGAGGATTTTTCAGGATTGTGCGCCTGAATTACTTCCGTGGAATGATACTCTTCAGTTGATTCTTCCTGACATCGAGCACGATCTCGAAGTACTCCAGATTCTTAGTTATGTCTTACCGAGTGTTCTCGAATAAACTGGTTTTTATCGCGATCTTGAAAATGCAAGGTGCTTTACAATTCTGTGGGATATCTTGACAATATACTGTTATTCCTGGTGACGTAAAAGTAAAAACCATGAAACGATTGAAAATATATATACATTAAAATATATATACATTAAAATCGTGGCTGAAATAGGGTAAGAGGGAAGATATATGTGTAACATATTTTTTTTTTATAAACAACTACACACAATTTCTATGAATATATTATACTATTTTGAAAACAATGTAACTTTGAATATAATATTTTTATAATTATTATTTTTGCATAACCTCGTCAGATTCGTACACTACTCTGTATATATTTACACGATTTATGCAAAATTTTTTCAAAAGGTCTGTCTTGCAAGAACGTATATCAATTTAAAAATACACTCTGTACGTATAAACTTTTATGCTGTAGTATTAATCCCATAGAGATTTTATGTATAAATACACTGTAGGCGTGCATAATCATACGTTACTTATAGAACTCGGAGTACCACATGTTTACCATCAAAAACAATAAGGTATGGCCGATGCTCAATGATGATTTCGGAGGATAATCGTTGTGAATGTTGATATTGAATTTCGAATTGCCATATGGTACACGTTTGCCTGTGAAACGTAGCCGAACAAGCACGGTAGAGCTTGGGGACGATATGTCCCCAAGTACACAAGAGGCATGACACTGAATGTATATCTGTACGTTGTCCCATTCAATTCGAAGGACGATCGACCTGGCCGTGCTCTCCAGTTTAGTATGACACGATCGTTTAGTGTAAGTGGCCGTCGAATAAAGTTTTCCTCCTGAAAAAAGTCGCGCGTCTTTTCTTACTACTGGCGATACCTAGTATTATGGTACAACAAGATAACGCTTCTTCGAATACGTATTAATTGCTTTTTATGGAATCTAGTGGTATAGTGTAACGACATATAAGCTGTTTTTATCAGTACACATTCCTGTTGTACCTTTGACAACAATCCTTGAGTGTATTTTTTATAATATATAGAGATTTATATATATAATGTACAGGAATACCATAGATTTTTTGTTTTTTTTTTTACGTAAAAAAGTCTATCCAAAAATTATTGTTAGTTATTTCACTAAACCCGTTGGACGTGAAGGATCAACTCAGTCACGTATCACTTATTTTCTCCATTTTTTTTCTATGAAATCAGTTTCAATAAAATTTATAGAAAATTTTCTAAGAAATTGAAAGAAAAAAATTATATTTTCTATGAAATCCTCTAAAGGGTCTTCCTTAAAGACGTCACTTTGCATACGATAACCTATGATTATCCGAAACACGCGATTCGATAAATATTTAAATCCGAATAAAAACCCTACAAATTCACGACACTCGTCCATCAGAGAGAAGTGGAATCAAGGCGATCGGTCTGCACCCATTGTTCATTTTCAGCGACGAAAAAGCATCGAATGGCGCAACGTCGCCTGCGAGAATTCATCGGCGTAATCAGCAGGAGAATTTTCCACGTGAGGAACGCAAAATCAATACGTTTCTTATTCCCCGGAAGATATTGGCAACTTATCTTGAAGCGTTACCTTCCATCGGACCTGCTGGAAACTCCTGCAATCTCGTTTTCTTTACACCTTACACTTCCCTTCCTTGTTTCTTCATACGCAAGGCTATGACCATCGAGTTTCCTAGCCGGCGGAGGATGCCATTCCGGAATAGAAAAATATCCCCGCACCATCCTCTCCTTCTCAGCGGCGCGGAGTTTCTTTTTGTTCGAATATAGAGATCAACGTAAATCGAGAGGACGTGAATGGCGGTATGATGTGGAAAGTTTTATCTTACCTCCTTTTTTTATTCGGAGAAGCCAGACCCCGATTGATCGTCGAAATCTAACCGCGCTGGATAAAATAGATGTCTGCGTGCGTATACAGTGCGAACGTCTGAGGACCTCGAGGCCTGCGGAAAAATGATAAACGTGGACACGAGGAATTTCTGGCGCATTCTATCGCGACCGATCGATGCATCATAGGTACTCGTTAGTGATGCAAATAAATAAAAAGATTGGATATTAGATATTAGAAATTTATTGAATACTATATACTTTATTTTAATATTTTATAATATATTAAAATTCATATTTTGAATGAAATGATAATTGAATTTGAATGAAATGATAATATCTTTTTTTATCACTTACACTTCACGTCTCTCAATAAAGTGTAGATAGAGAAAACTGATAAATACTGTACAATACACTAATAGTAATTTAAGAGGAAATGGTCAAGCTTCCAATTCTATATGGATTAATGCAATATTCCTATTTATCCAAAGTTGGTCATTTCTGGAATTACACCTTAATTTTCACGAGCCACTAAATTCGATGGAGCACGCTGATTAAAAGAGCGCAGGTCGAAGAGCAAAGCAAGGACTTTGATGAGTTTCTTTCATTCCTCATATTATCGATCCGTTTTCTGCGTTATCTGCATGGTCGTCCACTTTATTTCCGCGTATAATTCTCTTCATCTCGGTTCGCGCATTCTCGTCGCGTGACGAGATGGCAGAGGGCCTCTTGATCCTGCGTCTCCGCTTCGAGCCCGACTTTTTCGCCGCGAACCTTTGGCCCGTTTAGCCCGCATTGTTGTTGCTCCTCGTGGAAAAATCCATCAAGGAGATTGACCAACTCGCGTTTTCCGGCTCGCTGGAAAGCCCATCTCTCGTTTCTGACGTTTTCGCGAGAATATTTCGTGCTCCGACCTAACGAGCGCGATGTCCTGATACACGAGGTACCCGATCTCTGCCTTTGTCTTCCCTCGAAGGTCTCCCGTACATCGCAGATTTGACAGCGGGGGATTTCACGATGAATGCAACGTGGAAAAATGCGATGTCGCGAGGTAAAAGTCATTTTTCACGTATAAAAGTTTTCGCCTTGCTTTATATCGACGTACTAAAATCCAATAACACGTATTTGCACGTGTAAATTCAGGTATGATTGTATACTTGTATTATAGTCGGGTATAATTGTATATGTATTTATACGTGTAAATTTAGGTATAATTGTACACTTGTATTATAGTCAGGTATAATTGTATATGTATTTATACGTGTAAATTCAGGTATAATTGTATACTTGTATTATAATCAGATATAATTATATATGTATTTATACGTGTAAATTTAGGTATAATTGTATACTTGTATTATAATCAGGTATAATCGTATACGTATTTATACGTGTAAATTCAGGTATGATTGTACAATCCTACTATAAATGGACATAGAGTTTAAACGAAAGTCACGAAACAGTGTGGCTCTCTTTCTTTCCAGTCCATGCCTATGACACCATTCCGCGTGTTTCTTAAAATTCGCAAAGTAATTTTAATCATCCTCGTTTGACAACAGAACGAACAAACATTGTGGTATGTCAATGTAGAAATTTATGCTTGATTACGTGAATTGAAAAATGGGATTAGGTTTACCCGAGGACTCGTGTGTGCAGGGGATTAAATCGATTTAAGCGTCGAGCGTTGATCAATGAAGTTTAAGTGTGCGCTTGCGAGAATTCAGAAATCCTAGAAATACGCAGCTGAGGCGAAAACCGCGAAATTGCGGGACTTTGAGATCGATTTATTTTCACTCCTCCCAGCCGATATTCGCAATTTAACTTGATGTATCTCGCAGAATTCCCAGGACAGCGGCGCCGTGCAATCGCAACGGAAACAAGGATACTTGCAAGTACTTTCGCGTTACTCTTCCGGTCTTTGCTCGTTCTTTTGCTATCGACACGGTGTCTTGTTCCTGGGAGGAAAACCATTCGGGGATACCGGGAGGGGTGACTTGTGCGTTTGGAGAAAATCGATCCTCGAATTTACAGCTAACACACACGTTCGTGGCCATGCGATACTCGGCATTTGGGAAAAATAAAACAAAGGAGACTTTCCTTAAAATTATTATATACATAATTTATTATATTATATTATTATATATATAATTGTATATTATTCTATTTATAATATATTATAATATTATTATATATATAAATTATTATATTTATAATTATAATTATATATGAAGAGATTATTACAGATAAAATATTATATATTACAGTAAATTATAGGTAAAAATATAAACCCTTATTAATCCACATATATTTCAATCCAAATGGCTGACAATTGCGTACAAAAAAAAATTGTACGACTGTAATGCGTGCATTCAGCAATATTGCTCATGATACTTAAATCGAAAAATGTACAACGCGCTAATCAAGCTTTATATTTTTATTACACCAGTTTAATGTGATCGAATATCACCACTTTATCGTCCATCAACGAAATTCTGTTTTTATATAATCAGACGTTAATATCGTTGAATATTCTGGTCGTGTATCGCAAGGAAGCCGTAGTATTTTTATGTTATTCAGCAATATCGAAAGGCATCGCTCTCTCGCCAGCGAGAACATCGAGGAAGGCGAGAGGACGAACACTTGTCAGGCTAAATGTACCTTTTAGCTTGGCCACGGTTATTTCTACGTTCCACACTTTCGTTGCTATGCGATGCGGCGACTGTGCAAACCGACGATTTGATTACACGCTCCTCTTTCGCTCCTTTCCTCGATATTTGTGGACATTGACTTGGGGTCGGGCCACGGCCGATCCTACGTACACAGAAACCAAGTCTGTCTCCATATCGCGGATCCCACAGTCGTTATTCGCTATTATCGATGTTGTGGTTGCGTTCTGCTGGAAAAATATGTCGACGAATGTACCCTCCCGGCTATCCCGTGGGAATTCACCGCGCTGGCTATAAGTCGAAGCCGTACGTGCCGCCCTAGGATTATGCAGGACATGAACAAATTTGATATGAGCGGTTGGTATATAAAATTTTGCTGAAATAGTTGGCATATGCGGGGGAACGTCTGGAGAAATTTTGAAAGGAGATGTGTAAGATGAATTTAGAAGGAATAAAAAATATGCATAATTAGACGAAAATGATGGATGTGCATATACTAAATATACAGGAATTTATAGAATTTTTTTCTTAAATCTTATGTATGAATTTAGTAGTTCTTAGTATACGATAGCACTAAAGCTACTAGTGCTATATTTACTTTTATTTTGATTTCTTTTATTTATTTATTTTATTAGTTTTTTTTTATATTTATTATTTATATGAAAATCCACAGCATGATTTTAAACTTAAGACGCCAGTTAAGGTAAAGATCTTCGAACATCGGTTGCTCTTCGAAAGACCTGCACTAATCATTAGCCTCGCGATAAATCAACCATTTTCCCCATTTTGCCCAAATTCTCGCCGATTAAAGCCGGCGACGGGGCTATCGGTAATTTATGCAAAATGAAGCGGCAAATACGCAGATAAGGGCGGAGCATAAGAGGTCAACTGAATTACTGCGCATCGAGTATTTTCCTCTGTATTTATTTTCGACAAAGCCATATTAATCCCCCGTAATCACGTAACGTTGCAAACGAAGATTCGCGATTGCACAGAAGCACGTACTCTTTAAACACGATTAACTCAACGATTAACCACAAACGAACGATTCCCGAACCACGAAATACGTCCAACGACTCCAAGTGCCTTTAAAACCGAAACACCAATTAGTCGTGCGTCGCGAGGAGCATTGCAAAATCAATGAACAATCGAGCAACACAATTCCAACGCCTCTTCGATGCCTTCGCGGAAATATTTCTCACGTTTTAAGGTTATTTTCCTTTATTAAAAGCAGCGCCGGGGCTGCTGGTAATTTATGCAAAATGGAGCGGCAAATACGCAGGTAAGGGTAGGGCGATGTGCGAGATCGAGAGGCGGGGGTGTAAAGTGGACCATTTATGATACGTTCCCCGCGTATCCTGGGTAATTCCCCGAGCGGAAGTGCTCCAGGATTGTGTCCCGCGCGATGATACCAAGTACTATGTACATCAATTTCCGGCTTCCCTCTTGCGCTTCTTCTAGCCTCTTTGCACCTCGTTTCTTCCAGGAAAATTCTATTCGCTTATTGATCGACGTTCCGCCATGAGATTGGCCGCATAAGACCCCCGTGCTTCTTATGTTCTTACGCCCTATGCTTCGTGATCGTAACTACCTGCCGCGTCGTCGCTTCGTACTACTCGTACTTCTCTTTCTCTCTGTCTTTTATACACATACGCACTCTCTCTGTTCCCTTTTTCGATCGTATCTTCGCTTCTTATCGTCCTTATAAAAGTTCGAGGAATTTCGATTTTCGATTTCCTTTCGATTTTCATTGACACTCGCGAGGGAAAAAAGGATATTCGCTTTCGACGAATTGTAATATCTATGCAATAGACGTTAATAAGGAGATACTAGGAACTGTGGTAATATGTAATAATGAATAAATATGTATAAGGAGTAATGAAGGAATGTGTGTAGAATTATAGCTCGTGCTGTTCGTATAGAGATCCTATGCGCCTATACAGGTAAGCTTTTAGCAGTATGTTGGATATTTCTAGCCTCTTTACGAGGCAGCGCGACTTCAAAGCAATCTTTCATCCGTCCGCTTTGCTCGAAATCAGTTATCGTTTCACTTCAGATCCGCGAATGATTGGAAGTGAAAACGTTGCGCTGCACAGATAAACTGCTTTATATCCAGGAGGAATTTGGGTTATAGAGATTCGAACGGGAAGGCACTGACGACGTCGAACGAGAAGCGATACACCGAGGCGTACATATTGCAATGATATTGAATCGAGTACAACGTGGCTTTAATGGAAAATATTCCCACAATTATTCCGCAAACGATATTCACTTTTCATCCCCATTCCCCGCGTACTTCTGGGAACATGAGCGAGTATTCTTTTAAAAATTCGAAAATCGAGCGGAATTGCATTTTTCCTTCGGACGGAATATACGCATTGAAGGGATTCTTGTTCTCCCTCGATATTGCCAATTTCGATTTCTTCTTAAAAAAAAAAAAAAAAAAAAAAAAAACCCTGGCCGTGAGAGGACCGCGCCGTAAGTTATAGTGAAATCGTTCGACCCTGGATATGCATAGGAATCAAGAGCGGAATGATACCGGAGCGCGAATGAATTGAAAAATTATGCAATAAAATAATCAATGGCGGGGAGACCTCTGTTTGAATATCCCCGCGAAACTTTCTCGAATATCCTGGATATGGATATTGGTGGAAACTTTTTTGGCAATTGAATACGCCGGAGATCGAAAAATTTGAAATTTGTTTGATTTAGAACGGATACGGAATGGAGGCAGAGCGATCGTGGCTGAGGTATTAAAGGGAGAGTAAGTATAAATGTGACTCAATTAAAACTCTTTCGACTTTTACCTTGGGCCTCTCCATCGTATATCCTCTCGGCTGTGAACAATGGCCGATACTGCGAAGGTAATTTTCCAGTAATTACGCGTAGTAATGTGCTTTGTGCCACGAGTTTTTATAATATTTGGATAATGAGGGTATATAACAATGGCGATTATAATGGTGGTCAAATATTAAATATGGGGTAATACCGTATTTGAATTGCGCCTGTTTAGGGAAAGCGGAGGGACGAGTATTAAACGGAGGAAGGATTTGTGCAAGCGTCGATTTGAAGTTTGCCCCCGTTAATAATTTTACCGTGGATTTTATGTTTACTTCGATCAATATTAATTCAACTGATTTACCCTGCTTCACTCAGTCCGCTTCATTTTGTACACTTTATTTACATCGATGCATCGCAGAATGTTCCTCGATCCGTTTCATTGTACGCTGTCTGTTTTTTCTTTATTTATACAAATAGATTTATGTTCGAAAATATTTCCCGACACATTGCATTAAATTGGGTAAATATATTAATTCTATTATCCTTGATCATCCAGTCTATACAATACTAATATTATTATACCCAAAAAAGCAGTGTTCGCCAGTAGAATGAAAAAAAAAACTCGAAGCCCTTATCAAAATAGCAGTTCAATAACTGAATATATTACAGTGTCTTCGTAATACTCATTACATTAGTCCAAAAGTAATTGCAGTTAGAGGCATTATTTTTAATAACCAAAAACCCGGTTGTATTCGCATCGATCTATCTCGATAATAAAGCTCAGGTTTGCAATATTTTTTACATTCCTAGAACAAGACGGTCATCGAAAATTCCATTTCACATTTCACCAATCGAGGATACCTGTAGAATATCTCTCGACACCTTTCATCGTCCCACGTAAACGCGGCTGCGAGCTAATTTCCCTTTCCGCGATCCTGCACGCTCTACGGCGGTAACATTATCATAGACAGAAAGACAGTGCCGGCGATAAAAGTCCGCGCAGCTCAAGGCGCCCAGGTATTGCGGCGAATTTTGGCATTTGAATAAGCGCCGCGGTGCCGGTTGCGTTTCGCCACGGAGAAACGCTCCTTGTTCAATATACCTGCTCTCACCTAAAAGTACTATATACCCAGCGTGCTTCTATCAAGGGCCTCTCCCTCTTATAACCTCCGTAGTTTCTCCAGGCCCCACCCCCCAGCCTCCGGGGTTCTTATCTTCCGCCGTCATTTCTCAAACGTAATTTACGCAGCACCTGTTTCGTCGTATCGCTCCGTCGTTTTCCGTAGCAGGGCTCCCAAGTTCATCGACGCGAAATGGGCTCCCCCGCCATTTTTCACCGTCGTTTCGCACCTCGTTTGGCCCATAGACAGGGGCGCAGGGGCTGGGGGTACATATTTAAAAATTAACGGCCGTGACAACGCTCGGCCGTCCGGCCTCACGCCGTCATATCTATATTTTATCTTGACCGCGCGGTGAAAACACGTCAGTCCCTCGTAGTTGAATTTACCATAAATTATGGCGAGTCCGGGGGCCGGCGATTATTCAGCGCCGATAGGAAGGGCAGCCCAGCTTGTCCTCGCGCGAGCCCCAAGAGCTTTTTGATTCTTGGCAGGGTGAAAAAGCCGCGTGACAAATCGTCGTTATGGGCGGATCATTGCAATACTCGCCAGGCGTCGGGCGCCCTTTGTCGCGTGTCCTTTGTCGCGGCTTTGGAGGCGGAAGGAGCCGAGTGCTTCCGGCTTTAGCCGAAGGAGCGTCGCAGGACAAAGAAGGTTTTCGGCCTTTATGGGATGATCGTCGGCGAGACGAGGCATGTTAAACCTCTGTAATCGGTATTTTCCTTCAGATCCTTGCGCTCCCTTGGTAGCTCAATCCTCTTCGGCCCAAATTATTATTCTTCAGCGAGAAAATTAAATTTTGGAGGAAACTTATTTGGTCGATTAGTAGAAGCAGATTGTACGGATGATGTGCCAAGTGGCGTTATTGAGCTCTAAAAGGTTGATCGACAGCTCTGTTTACGGTGTCTTGCTGTTCGAGGAAAAGGAAGAAGTTTGATATACAAGCGACAGACCAGTCGACCACCAACGAGTGGCCTGTTTATTTATAATAACCTTCGAGTTTGAAAAGTAACGATAAACCACGCATGGGCGCAACGTGTAAACTGGACGTTACTTTATGTTCATAGCCAAATAGGATTAAGGACGTAGAAATAATTCGCCTCTTTCCTCGCGATCTGTTTAACTGGAATAAGCTTTATATGTGTATACATGTACGTATCCAAACGATGATCGAAGCAGCACTGGCCAGCCTGACAAAGCCATACGCGCAAACCAAAGCTAACATCGTTTAATCTAAGATCCAAATGCAGGTCTGCTGCTACCAAACCCTCGCACGTGCTCCATTGCGAGCTCCAGAGGCGATGGATGAGGTTCGAACCCAAATCTTCCTCGCACGGATCTTAACGCAAGCAAGCGCTGCTCGCAAGCACGAACCTTCAAGCGCAAGATCCAACTACGAATCTTGTCCATCGTATCCGAATCTTTCCACGCGCCCGACCAATCCCCTTGTCCAGGAACTACCCAAAACGATGGATCTCGGACTAAATGACAAACGACCAAGTCCAGCCAAGTTCACCGCGGCATCCTACTTCTCCAACCGCTGGCTTTGAAAAAAAAATATCCAGCCAAGATCGAACGAGGATAAATCCCTTTGATCCTCCGCACATCATAACGAAGTATAAAAAAAAAAAAAAAAAAAAACTTGGAAAATGCACAGCGAACTCGCCCAAAAAATCCCAGCGATTTTTAGCAGAAATTGCGGAAGCTCTACTTTTTGCGTCCCACCCTTTACCTCCGTCCTGTGGCCAAAAGTGCACTTTTATTTATAACCCGCCGGCGGACGAGTGTTTAAAACCGTTTTCCAGGATATCGCGCAACGTCGGCGCCGATCGTGCGAGTTATCGTATTACGTATCGGCTGCATACTCTGTCGAGGGATGCCCTCGTAACCAAGTATAATAGAAAGAGCGTGCAGCACACGCTCTCTGGATATTACTTCTGACGGAAAAATCAATTCGGCCTCTCTCTCTCTCTCCCTCTCTGTTCCTCTTACTCACTCACTCACTCTCACTCTTTCACTCCCTCTCCATCTCTCTCTCTCTCTCTCTCTCTCTCTCTCTCTCTCTCTCACACACTCTTTCACTCGCTCTTTATCTCTCTCTCTCTTTCGCTCTTTCACTCCCTCACTCTTTTGGCCGTCCTCTCGCAGCCTCTTTCCACCCCCTCCTCCCCCCCTCAACACGGGATGCATTTCAATTATGCACTCGCCTCCATCGTTCTCCAGGGCACAGGGCCGATCCATACGCATTGCCATCCATACCGATCGATCCGCGGCGCGGTGTAACCCCGGAGCGTTAATAACGTTAATGGCAGGTAATAACGAGCCAAAGTTTGGCGGGATCCGGTGCCGTACGACGTAAGGGATACGCGAGGCTGACTCGCCGATTTCGCCCTCGGATGGAAAACGAGCCCCCCGAGATTCCGATTATTTCCGATATTTTACGCGCGGCCGGATCCGCGCCGATTGAAAACCGCCTCCGTCCTTGCCGAATAATTCGCGCTCGCTCGTACGTACTCGCCTACCCTCTTCACCTCCCCCCATTTTTTCCTCCTTCCCCCTTTTTTTCCTCCTCGTCGCGGCACGCGCCTGTTCGAGCTCGCCCATGCACACCGCACAAGCGATAATGGTGCGCCGTATAACGGGCCAATTATTCCTAAACCGAACGAGCGCTGCTCAAACGATAATCTCTCGGTTATAACACTTCGGTGCGTTGTTATATTCCTCGCGCGCACGGCACTGCGCTGTACATAAACAATGTCCGTTTAGCGAGCATCACTCGTCATCGGGGGTTTGCTCGCCATTGATTGGTTGAATGGTATTTCCTGCAAGTCGTTTGGGTTTTGGGGTACTTGTATATTGGTTTTAAGATGGAGCTGTTTGAATGGTAGAATCTTTTTATGGGATATACTCGCTGCTTGTGGAGGTTTGAGACTGGTAGTCGAGGCTCAAGGGGAGGATAAATAAAGTCTTTCTCGTGAATTATTTGGTTTTTACAATGGATACGAAGATACATTGGAGAAGTGTACTTAGTGTACTTAGTGTTTATCCTTATAAAGGTCCGCTGACTAGGAGAGATTTAACGCGCGTCTGATATACCTCGGTGAAAATACCGGACGACAGGAGGAAGCGAAGGATGCAGTGAGACATCGTGCACGAAAGGAGACCGTTAGATCCAATTCTGTCTTCGTAAGCATATTCGCGAAGGAGCTTGTGGAAAATCGGCCTAAATACTGCGATTCCTCGCCCGCCAATAATTAATTATCGACGCGACGAATTAACCGTACTTCGATATCAAACGCAAATGCAAACAGCGCAAAATCCCCTTGCATCGATTCTTCTACCAGACGACGTAAAGAGCAAAGAACGCGTTTCTTATCGAAGCATCGAGTACAGGAGAAAGGAGGATTTTCTATACAAAATATCCTTCTTGGACACACAACCGTAGAAAACACACAACCCCCACATAATTCCTTTATCATGAATAATGCATTAATGGCGCAACAGGACAACTGCGCAGCAATGTCAAGCGCAAATACAAGCAGTGCAAAATCCTCTCGCATCGATTCAGCAACCAGCCGATATAAAGAGCGAGGAGAACACGTCTGTTATCGAAGCATCGAGTGCACCAGGAATGACGATTTTCTTGACCGAATATCCTTCTTGGACATGCGACCGCGGAAAATCAGCGCTCGCACGGCCTCCGCATAATTCGTTGTTCGCGAATAATTAATTAACGGCACAATAGGTCGGCCGGCCCGTAATATCGAGCGCGAGAGCCGGAAGTGCGGGCGGTTAATTATACGCTCATTATCACCGCGCTCATCGGCCGTGTCGCTGGCGCGCCTTCGTTTCGACTTATGCGCCCGCGGTAAATGAACGATTCATAAACGGGTCACTCGCCGGCATTAATGATGAACTCGACCGCCGCTGAAAATTTCCCTTTGCCTTTGGAGCTCGAGGCGGGAAAAAAAAACCTGCCGGCGCTCTGAATTATGCAGGAACGTTGCAACGGCGCGAGCGGCCGAATTTGCGCGGGTAAATAATATTAATGACGACCGGCTGAGATGGCGCGGGTTCAAATTCTCCTCCTGGAGGCAAATCTCGGCGAGCCCTCGATGATATTCTCGGTCTGGACCTTGGGGGTTGAGATCGATCCTTGGTTTCATGATTTGGGATATGTACAATATATATATATATATATATATATTTGCAGCAATGAGTTTATGCTTGGTAGCTGAATGGTCGAAGAAATAATAAGAATACGATATATGTGGTCTGTGAGTGGGATGCGTGCGATGCGTAGCTGTGCGTACGATGTTTGTGTATGAGTTGCTGAGGGATGAAAATGAAGACGAAAGAAGGTCGTATGCATTTATGTCCACAATTGAATATAATTATTATGTACGTACGCGCGCGTACCTGTGTGTATGCGTGCGTACGTCTGTATAAGTGAATGAATGAATGAGTGTAAGTGTGTGAGTCAGTGAGTGAGCGAGTGAATGAATGAATGAGCGTGAGTGAATGAGTGTTTTACACAACTTAACTATGCCTTTACTATTGACGTGTTTGTATCAATTCATAGGGTGTCCCAAAGTACACGCAAGATGTAGTTCAGATAGAAAGCACAGGCAAGCTAATGAAAAGCAAAACACGAAAGAAAAGCTCTAAAAATTCAAAGAAACATCAAACTCAAGGGATTAATTATGATGTTTCTTTCCTTATCGTACACATTTCTCTAACTTGTTCTTCCAACCAAGTTCTTCTCTAAAATCAAAGATTATTATGATGTTTCTAATTATTAATTATGACGTTCCTTTCTTTATCGTACACGTTTCTCTAACTTGCACCAAGTCCCTTTCCAAAATCAAACATCCCAAACAAGGATCGACATAAAGATTTCCTCTCATACAGAACGCAACTCGAAGTACGCGAAGATACAAAACAACGATGAGAACGAAAGGACCAAAGTCGAATAGCGCACGACCTTTTTACAGCGATCCGGAGTAAATCAATGGCGAAAGCCAACGTCGCGGCGTGCAGGAATTATTAAGCCGTGCAAATTTGAAATAATCGGATAGCCGTCGGTGTACGTTTCAATTCCGATAATAAAACCGGCCGGCGCGGCTTTAATGTAATTTTTAATAAAACAGAGGCAAAATGCCGGGTGCGAGAGGCGGGTTTTAATAATGTTTACATTTTTCGGCACGTGCCGCGATTTATGGCCGCTGCCGTCGCCGGCTCGCTCGCGGACGACTTAATGGTTTAACCGTATTTTAGCCTGGAAGGAAATGGAGGGAGCGAGAGAGCGAGAAAATGGAGGATAAGGGAAAGGGAGCGCGAGAAAGGGAGACAGAAGGGGTGAAAAAGTGATGGAGCGACAGAGAGTGAGAGAGAGAAAGAGAGAAAGGGGAGAAGAACGTGGATCAGCTCGATCGAATAACGTTAACGGATACGCGCGCATAAAGGCAAGGAAATTTCAATACTCCAATGCAAGCCATTCGATCCTGTAAGCAGAACGCGTCGAATCGATCGAATAATTCGATACATTGAGCCTGAATTGTAAATCATTGAACGAGTGATGTTGTGGGATCAAGAGGTTGCGGCACGACTGACGTCACGTTCGAGAATATTTCACGCACTTTGATGGCTGCAGCCTGAGACACTTGCCCGCCAATCGATTATCGATCGATAATATCCGCTGTGCCTCGTCGCGGCGCCGAGTGGATTCCATTTATTTCGGGCTTTTAGAATAAATTTTCGAAGCTTTCTCTCTCTTTTTTTTTTTTTTCTATGACTTATAGAGACTGTTACTCGGTTGTGTGCTTGGAATCGTTAGCCATTAACACGCGAATCTGGTTTAACAAGCTATAACTTACTGTCGTCCGGATACGTGATAGGAAATATGAAATTTATAGGCAGAAAGAGCGGAGCAAAGGTATTGTATTTACACGCGTTGAATTTCATTGTGAAGTCTGAAGGAAAGGTAATTTATTGTCCAGTTGTGAAATCAAATTTGCCATCGAAACGATCGTACTTTTACATTAACAATGCTATATTGTCCGAGGAATGATATAGGCACTCTTTCGTTTCATACGTTTTAAGTATATCAAACGGATAACAAGCTAATAGAATCGAGGTATGGTATCATAGAATAAAAGAACGAATACAATTGATTAGTCAGCAAGCTTCGCTTATACTTCAGGAATTTTTCAAAGTACTTGCTGCCTTTTGCTCGTTATTCCACGCGACCCAGAAAATATACTTCATGTCGAGCAACAACGATTGTTCAGATCTGGCGACGAGTAGTTTGCTGCAACTAGAAATTCTCCGCGGATAACTCAACATTTAATGAGGAAGCATAAACATTGCTTTTCATCGAGATGCAATTGGTGTCTCACTACTCTCTCCGCTCTTCACTTTACAGAGATAGATGAGCGATTTTCCAGGATTCCTTCTTGCATAACTCTTTCTTGCATCTAAGACTGAAGTTGCGAGAAGGAGAGTTTCTGGGATCGAATTTCAAGTGAACCATAATGAGAGAAACGCAAGGAAGCCAGGCTGCGTATGTTCTTATTGGGAAACGTAAACAAAACCATGGAGGAATTAAGGGATCGTGCATCTTTGCTCGAAAGCCTCGTAAACCGATGCAATCGTGGGTACTTATTATATAGACACTATCTCTAGTGGCTTTTAATTCTATCCTCTTCTCGTTTCCTCCTTTCTTATCGTCCTCGAGGGTTGCTCCTTTGGCCCTCTTACGAGCTATCGAGTTCTCACAGAGGTACTTACGAGAGGGAGAAGGAAGCGAATGTTTTTAAACATTGAACGCTACGTGAGAACCAGGTTGTGGGGAATTTCTCAAAACGAACGAATACGTATGTTTCTGGATACAGGGAAATACACAATGAAGAGTACCATAGACTGAAAGTGTGTGAGACTGCAATAAATCTATTGTCCATATCTATTTTTGGCGCCTCAGATATATTCCTTAGGTTTTTTACTCGGAAGGGATTTTTCGTTTGCCAACGAATTTTTGTCGCGACAAAAGGACCACGAAAGTAGAATTTTAACCGGATTTCACTCGCGAGATCCGTACAAATTCTCATCGTTTGCACCTCTTTCGCTCTCTGATCCTTCAGAGAAACGCTTTTGGATAGGCAGCATCGGCTTTTCGAAACACTGAGATTCCAGCTTCTCCAACGAATTTACGAGCAACGTGGCGACCCGATTTTTCAAGATTTCACGTGTTACGCAGAAGCCGTTATTTACACGTCGTCTCTTTTGACATATCGATCCAACCGCGATGCGGTCCCAATTTTTCAGGTGGCGCGACCGCTACGTTTTCCGCATTTGTAATTTCGACGATTACTCTTCGTCCGCGTTATACGTATCCTTCGTCGTCAGCGCGGATCGTGCGAGACTACGGTATAATAATCGCGGTGTTAACCCTTTCCGGACAAATAATGCTATTTCGCATTATCCGTATAATCTGTTTCTACTAATAGTTATTAGTGCCGCTACTCTAAATTATTTTTCTTCCAAATTTTATTTTCTTACTAAAAAATAATTTGGGCTGGAAAGGGTTAACATTCGAATAACTGAGCCAGGTGAAATACTTGGTCTATTATTGCTTAGAAAGATAATGAGATTTTTCCATCAATGTATTCCTTATGATTTTTTAAATAATATTGTTGCTACGTGTAGATTACTATGTTAATTGACGTTTTTTCTTTATCTTTTTTTTAAACATATATATGATGTTCTAGATATAACTGGAATGTAATCAGTAGCTTTAATATTGAAATTTGTGATTCTTGAATATAAAAAATCCTTCTGTAAACAGTTTTAAGTACTCTTCATAATTAACGTCCTTCGATCTTTATTATCAAATTACACGGAAGTACAGAGAAATATCGAGCTATAACGCTCACTATTTGACAATGGAAACTTCATCCTCGAGACTCGAAAGTACACGAAATAACTTTCACCGAAAACTTTCCCACGAGATTTCCGCGAATAAATCATTAACAGCGGCGCCACGATGTCGATAACGAAAGTGCCATGAATACACCTGACCGCGAAACTTTCAGATTTGCACGACTTTATCGGATTGCGCACTAATCATCGATGGAGGTAAAAAAAAAACACACACACACAATGGCATCCAATAAACCCGTTTGTCAGAATAACAGACATAAATTGGCGCGTGCGGCAGTTGGCGTGGCAGCGCGAGTGATTCCAGATTTGAGCCTCGATACGGCATTCCAATTTGCCGATCTGACTGCTCAAATTCTATTTGAGTATAGTCAAGAGGAATTATAGTTTGCAGGAAATTGGGAACGATTCGGAAAGTTGGGCGCGCCCTGGGTACAAAGTCGGCCATTCCAGGGCCATCGAGCGCTTAGAATTTTCCCACGAAATATCCAATTCTTCTGGGCGCCGTTACCTTTAATCGTTATCGCACTTTCTTACTTTCAACGCGACAGTGGCATCGCCCTTAGCCGGCGTTAGCCCACTATGATGCTTAATAGAACTTCGAGGCTTTATTCTACAGTGCACACGCGAGTAATACTCTATTTTATAACCGTGATCATTTGCACTGTGGTTGTCCAATATCGGTGTCTAGACAATAGAATATTTTCAATAGAAGAGTGAAGAGTAAAGATACTCTTAACATGGTGAGTTTTGGATAATTTAGTAGGCACGGATAATTTATTAAATTGTATAATAGTAATAAATAATAAATAAAGTAATAAATAAAGCTTCGGATAATTTAGTAAATTTAGTAAAGACTGTGGCTATTACCACGTCTTTACGCATAAATTCTGTCATTAGTACTGGAACAACATGGAATCCCAACATTGCATACATAGATTTAGGATACCACGCGTTTACTATATATGTAAATAAAAATACATACATACCTACTATATAGTAAAAACAAGAGTAAGGAAAATAAAGGAGAAATATAAATAGTACTCTTGTATAAAACATTGACCAGTAATTTTCGGTCGTTCCGTGATGCCAGTACAAAACAAGGTATAGGCGTGAAAAGACAACCGAGGAGGATCCGAACAAAACCTTTTAAGCGTAGGCTCGATTACACGGCAGAGCGATCGATGCGAAAGAGCAAACGAACAAACAGGCCGCGCTTGTCGCCTCTGAATTTTTCTACGCGGGATAACGCGAATCATGGCGTATCGTCGACTCGATATTCAACCTTGAACCGTGGAAACTGGACCGTGCCGCCCAGGCGGTCGATGGCGAAAAACAAATGAACGAACAAACAAGTAGCGGCAGGGATAATAGAAACGGGTTGACATTTCCCTTCAAAGTGAGCCACAGTTTCTCCTCGAAACGGTCCACGGTTTCCATCTGCACCGGGCTGCAGTTTACCTCCGTAGCAGACCGTGCCGCTCGTTCCATCACATTCTATCTTCCATTTGCTCCACTCCGGCTTCGATTTGGCACTTGCGCCACTGCGTCCCTCTGCCCCGACGATGAACTCCCTTTCGGGTGATTCCCAGTCGATCGCTCATAAATTTATATGTTACTGACAACTCCCCCGCCCTGCGGGAATTTTACGAAATACCCGATGATTTTCCCTTGTCGCTCGATAAGCTTCCGCGATTCGCCCTGTATCGCCATGAAGCGCCTTGTAAACAATTATTCGTCTACGTATACATGGGCACTGCTAACTTTATTGCTCGTGAGATATCTGAGATGATCGATCACCTTATGTGCCAGATTTTCTGCTTTCATTTATTTATCAATTTTAATAAGAAAGTTAATTGTTGGGCCAAGCACCTAGTGGATAAAAATTGTAGGTGCTCGTGAGGGTATCGCTCGTGACAGTATTGGGACAAATTGCGTGACTTCTGTTAGTCATTAAAGAGCAGTTGATTCTCACATTTCTCGGTCATCCTCAAATTCTCCATCTGGTTTTATTGTAATAAGAATGTCAGTTGAGAGAACGACATTGAGCGTGAGAAAGACTCTAAGTACCAATGCGTGGGTTAGATAATTGGAGTTATCAAATTTGAAGGATTAAATGAAATTGAGAATCGTAGATATAAGATGGTGAATTAAGCAATATCTGGGAAAAAGGCGTGGAAAGCATTGGGCAGAAATAAAACCAGATGGAGAATATAAAGATCATTAATAAAGCCTGAAAATCGACTGCTCAATGATCAATATAATTCACGCGAGCTGTCTTAATATTCCTTCGCCATAAAATCCATAAGCTATTTTATACCGCGTCTGAGAAGTGTGCAATAATCATATAAACTATCAACGATAATAAATCGCTTTACCACTCCATAACATAATCTACATATTCGAATACTGATATGTATTCAACGATTTCAATTAAAAAGCATTCATCGCTGCGTTTGATTAAAGTAGAGGAAATAAAATAAATAGCGACAAGGGTGGGAATAGCGGAGTTGGGATGGGTGCAGTGATTTTCAGACTTTTTATCATTACAAGTATATTATGAAAGTTATACGTCTGGAATATTAGCAGGATAATTACGTAAAGCTTTGCTTTGAGCCCAAGATCCAAGGGAATCCGTTAGAAGTAGCCAGTGGCGAAGGAAAAACTCCTTCGTTATAATATTCCGCGTTTCGGCGTGGATGTCCAGCGATATTAAGGCGCCTCTGACATTCAACGTCGTCTCTTTCCTACAGCCATCTCTCTCTCTCCCTCTCTCTCTCTGGCTTTCTCTCTCGCTCTCAGATTGCCTTCAATTTATGTAATTCCCGCAGGTTTCCTTCCCTCGATGCGTCCGGCGATTCCATTTCCTTCTCATCTCACTGTCAGCGAATACAGTGAGATTCGGGGGATGCCAAATAAACGAAGGAAGACCTTATCGAGCAAGAAATGCAAATAACCAGGAAATCGTTATCCATACTTCCTCCCCCATTTTCGACCCTATTTAATATCTGTACTCGCTGCACTGTCCCTTCTCCATCCTAAGAAAGAGCGATATTGAAAATTAATTATTCATGGGACACCCTGGAAAACCACGGACGAATAATATAAATGCATGAGTGGATATAATTGGATTTATCCTGGAATTATCCTATTCGTTACCCTTACGAACCAACCCGCCAAGTATGCATGTATCCCAAAATTCACGCGAGAATTAGTTTTAATAAAAGACTCGGGTTTATAATTGAAAAGTTGTACGTTTTTTATCGATTCATAAAGTCCACGGTACAGTGGCATAGTGTATCGAGTAAATCAGCTCCGTGACAATGCTGGCACTTTTCTCGAAATTTTCGCATCTTGCGCAAATTCTTCGACACCTCGTATTACGTACTTGCCATATATAATGGATAATGGGATTTTATCGTCGTTTACGCTGTGGCTTACGAATTTCTAGTGGAATTGAATTGGATGTTGATCGGCCGTGGCGTCCAGAGGGGGGGAAAAGAGCGTCGAGTAATACAGAGTGGAGGCTGTAACGGCCAGGAAGATAGATACGTGAACTCCCACGGCGGAAGTTCCAGGCCCAAATCCCATCCATCACCGTTGGTCTTCTCGGCGTAATATGTATATAATAGTTCTAGTGGTTCGGGAACTGCCTTAAAAGCACCGGTTAAGCGACACTAGGTGCCCACGTCAACAGCGAGCGAAAAAAGTTGACCGCCGCAGCTGGTTCGTTCACCTTAAAGGGAATACCATAAGGTTCGGTGTTGATCTGCTCCACAGCTATGCCAGTGCTACGGCGATGAACAAAGGAAGTTTATCGAATCTCCAATATACTTCAAAGCTCGGGGATGATTCTGTGAAAGCTCAATAAGCAGTCTAATGAGAAACTTGACGACACTGTGAACCACGCGTGCCCATTAACTGAGCTGTGGATGACAAAGTTGGCAAAAAGAAAAAAAGATGGAAAAATTGAGGGAGAGACTTTGGTGGAAAAATTGAGTGCATTAAGAGTACAGCCGATATTTCATATTTATTTGTGTATTTGTATAATATTTTTTTTCGCTGACAAAAATAATCATTTTTTTTTCACTGACAAAAATAATCATTTTTTTTCGCTGACAAAAATAATCTTTTTTTTTATTCGACGACTAAAATAAGTTAGAAATCATTTCAGCATGGTCGATACGCGGATGTGTAAATTGTAAACAAAGAAACTTAAATTGCCCGTAATACATATTGCTTACAGCCCTAATGGAAGTTCGAAAATTAAAAGTGGCGGATACCGAGAGTGGAGCGCCGATGGTCAACGGCGCTGTGATTTTGCTCGATGCGCCAATTCCTACTTTGCCTTAATGAAACACGACGTTAATGGTATACGTTGATTATACGCCCTTCGACGCTGATTCACTTTTGCACCGCGTCGAAGTTCATTGTTTACGCGTTAATTTCCCTGTAGGTGTTCCCCTTGGTGGGTTTATACACCTGGAGCCATGAATCTCGTTGACCCGCTCACCTTGGGTATTTAATTTTTTTTCATCAAATTACTCGTTCCAGCAACAGATCTTCATGTTCTTTTAATAGTAAAAACGCAAGAATTTGATGCGTGTCCTAAATATCACTAAACCACGTATCTCTAATATCAGCCTCTGGTATAGCATAATGACTTTATCCTCACATTCGTCGATTCAAATGATTAAAAATTGACCTACAGTATCCAGCATTATTACATACCTCACTTCCAATATCAAAAACAGTATATTCCCTATTTGGCTCTCAAGAACAAAGCCGTTTAAATTATCAATTATACGAGAAAAAATGAACAAACCTCATTTCCTAAGAAGTTCGAGAAATATTGATTCAAAAGTTCTCGCATATAGATTAAATATTACGCTACCAATTTTTCCCGATAAGATCGATACACAAACACTACAGAACCACGGCCTCTCGCTTGATTTTCACTTTACATTAATTCCTACATTTGAAACGATCTTCGAAACTAATTTCATTTCTCGTCGTCCTTCGCGATTCGCTCTCCTCGCCCATTCGAGTATCTCCTCCAGGAATTTCGTTTGGTTCACCTCCTAGCCGACGATACGTGCGGATGCACCTTAAGATTTTCGTGCACAGAGGGCCGATGCTCAGCTCGGAAGCGACAACCTCGTGGTATCAAGAAAGCACGTTGGGCTGATACGTATGTACATTTAGATGCACAAGAATCTCACGGAAACGTTAAGCCGCAAGTGTAAGCCGGGCTTATCGGGCCGCAAAGATGCGAGCTGCACTTTGGAAAATCCGAATCGAGGAGGGAGGGAGGAGGGGGGGGGGGTTAGTCCCGGAATTTCACTTCGGCGAGTAAATATTTCTCCGCGAAGGTGTCGGCTGCCTGGCATCGAATAGCCGTGTGCCCTGAATCGATAAGTCAATCGTTCCCTCGGATATAAACATTGGAATGTTTGTCTCCTTCGTTGCGCTCTATGGTGTATTCCATGCCGCGCGCCACTTGCGATTTGCATAAGAAGGAAGGACGACGATGGAGAATTCACTCGAGAATTTCTGCTACGTGCTCGAATCGTTCCTTCCCGACGTGGAGCTTCTCCCTGATATCGAAACCACCTAACGAAGGTCGTTAAAGGATTGTGTAATCGCGTTCTTCTTCGGAAACTTCCGAATTCCTATGGTGGAATTAATCGTTATTTTGTAATGGGGGATACGTTTGAACCTTTTTTTGTTCGAAGACTTCTGGATTTTTATGGTGAAATTAATCCTTATTCTGCAATGCGCGATATATTTAATCCTGTTTTTATCCAAGAACCTCCGAATTCTTATGATGAAATTATTTCTCATTTTGCAACGCGGGATGCATTTAATCCAGTTTTTGTTCGGAAACTTCCGAATTTTTATGGTAAAATTAATCCTCGTTGTATAATGCGCGATATATTTAATCCCCTTTTTGTTCAAAAACCTTTGGGTATTTATGTTGAAATGAATTCTCGTTTTACAATGCGCGATACATTTAATCCTGTTTTTATTCAAGAACCTCCGAATTCTTATGCTGAAATTATTCCTCGTATTGCAATGCGCGATACATTTAATCCTCTTTCTGTCCCAAAAACCTCCCGATATTTACGGTGAAATTAATTCCCATTTCGCAATACGCGATGCATTTAATCCTGTTTTTGTTCAAAAACCTCCGAATTCTTATGCTGAAATTAATCCTCATTTTGCAATGCTCGATACATTTAATCCTCTTACAGTTCAAAAACCCCCGAATTCTTATGGTGAAATTAAAATCCTCAGCAGCGCACGCTGCGTACAATCCTCCCGCCACTCGCGATACAGTTTGCCACGGAATACAAATATCGGACTAAAAATACGCAAATAAAGCAAATAAGCCGAGGTGCGTTTGCAGCTATTACCAAACCGCGATGAGAGAAATAAAATATCGGAATGTGCGCCGAATGGAACCACGAACCGTTTAAAGCGGAACCAGTGGGAATAAAAGGAAGAAGGATCCCTGTTAAAAGCAAGATGGCCGCAGGACGATGCAAATGAAGTTGCAGGATGCGAAGGCAGATCATCGAGTATTCTCGCTTTTCTTCGGCCCAACCGGGCATTATTAATATCGCGAGGTGCGCGCTACAATTATAATCGCCGCTGACACTCGGAGATTCGGACGTCATTAGGCGCATTCGTTTGAATTAATAGATCGATCACTATTAACGCGAGCTGGAATTTGCCACGATCGAAACCGATAGTCACGCATAATTTCGGTATATGATCGCAGATGTCAAGCCCGATTTTGGCCGCCGCCTGACCAGCGGAATTATCCTCATCGACGTGAAGCCACGTCGCTTCAGCGGAGCTCTCTTTTTATACGCCTCTCAAAATTATTGTAAACAAATGGGGGAATTAGATTTTTTGATTTAATTCTTTCGAGGTTTAAAGGTATAGAAAAACTAATATGAATAATGTAATCGCTGCTCGTGAGGGTCGTTTTTTTCCAGATATATATAAGTTCGAGCAAGAAGCAGTTAGGAGTAATGATGTCTGATATATATA
>JBCFXI010002015.1:0-32672 GCA_038496175.1 Ampulex compressa | reverse complement strand
ACAACTTTTCGGTACCATTTTACCGTTTTCCGCAAGCATTTATAGTAGGAACACATTTGGTCAGATAAATCCACTCCTTTTTTCGCACTATTGTATGAAAAGACTTGGGTCCGTGCCACCCCATGGGACGGACCGCGAATATCCGCGCCGGCGTCAACGTGTTAAACAGTAGGTCCTAGGCCAAATGACCTTAGCATTCGATGCCGAAAAATGAATTAAAAAAAAAAAAAAGAAGATGCGCTATCGGAAAGGGCGCACGCGTACTACACATATTTACGATTCAATAAAAACACCACTGAAACAACCTGTGTTGACCTACAACGACAATGACATTGATGATAACCACTTCTCAGCTCCAGGAACAATTGCGAGATAGATCGCGGAAGTGAAAGGGAAAAAAAGATCGGCCCTGTTGAAAGCGGGTGGATCGGCAGAAGATGATCGGTCGGGTATAGAAGAGTTGCATCGGCAGGGGATAGTTGCACAGATATAGAGGGAGTGGATGGACAGGTGCGGTTGGTGAGGTAGGAGCTCCGGTAAGGTAAGACGCGGAAATATCCTCCCTCGTGCGTTACCCCCACGTCAATGGCACCGTCTGCGGACCTGTAATGACGACTTACAAGAGAACGCATACTAAGAATATTTGAGGATAACGAGAAATAACCGTGGATAAAGGGGCTGTTGGAAATGAGGAGCAGTGAAGAGAACAAGGGATGGGGCAATAGTAGGCAATAATGGTGAGAGAACCGTCGATAGATAAACAATATTATGGAAAGTACGAAGGAATATTTCTAGGAAAGAGGGAGGGAAGGGGGTGAAAAGGAGAGAGACAGAAATATGACTAGTTTTCATATACGATATAGAGAAAATGTTATTACCTAAATTCTTGAAGGAAAAGATAGAAATGATGCAGGATAGATTAGCGCTAACAAATAATGTATGCAAAAATGCATAATTTATGCATGCTTGAAAACATTTAATAACATTATGGTTTATGGTATGCTTGAAAACGTTTAATAACATTAGTAATAAGTGGGAAAAAATGATATTTTTAAAGAATAGTTAAGTGATAACTTAAATGACGATTTAAATCGTCATCCGCACCTAAGTGAAAAACTTGAATGACGACATTAGGCGTCATCCGACGCAAATGTGTTAATATATCTCCCATAAATGGGGTAACGGTAAAAGGAAAACCATGCAACTACACAATGATGTTCACGGAATCCTGATCGACCAATTATTTTATAAAAAAATAAATATGTACATCAATAAAAATATTGCTTTTTTGGCAAATAGTAATACTTATACATTTTTTTTTCCACCATATTTGTTACTCATTTTCTCCTAAGGAAGATTTTCTGTGAGGTTAAGGGGAAGGCGAAAATGGGGCCCTCCACATATATTACATTACCAAATGTTTCTTTCCTGAACGATGAGGACTTTTGCGCATCTCAGTGACGATTTTTGCTTACTTTCCTTTAATAAAGCATCCAACATATTGTTCGTTTTATTATATTGAAAATTATTGACAAAATTGCGAATATTAGTGCTACAATTTAAGAGTTATTGTACGATAAACGAAAGGTGGTTGGACTCTCCATACATTAGGCATTTAATTCCTGAACGATGACAATAAGTGAAATATCGTTTCTTTTTTTGTTCGCCTCGTTTCTTTAACAAAATACGAAAATTTATTAATTGCGTATCACTGACCAAATTGCAAATAAATGTATAAATTTAAATCAATATTTAAATAGAAAAGCACGCATGCATACTACACATAACGATTTAGTACGTACCCCACGAGGATCATGACGTTGACGGATCATTAGGTTCTAGCTCCAGGAACAGCCAGGAGATAGATTGGCAGGGGGGGGGGGGGGCGATAGTCAGGGAAGTGAAGATTGAAAGAAGAGGCTCGACACCAGGTAATCGGTCATATTGAAAGCGGCCATGTTGAAAAATGGTGGATCGGCAGGGGGCACTCAACCATTTCGACGACGGATAGTTTGCCAAGTGTTGGTTACCTATATTGGAAGCGGATCGGCATGAAGAGGTCGATAAGATAGAGATGTCAGTAGGGTAGAGCACTGGTGTACTCCCCCAGCGGTGTACCCCCTCCCAAGGCTTGATTAATGGGGCCGTCAACCCGCTTACGATGACATCTGACAGAAAGAGCAAAGTTTAATGAATTTCCATAAGCACGAGGATCTTACTTCTTTGCAACTTTGACTTCAACAGCCTAAATATCGCAAGTGGAAAAGCGTCAGAGATGAGAATAAGCGTTCCTAAGTAGGGACCTCCTTTGCGCCCGTGTCGACGTATCAGTTTTCTTAACTGATTCCAATAGTACTTACCCCAACCGGCCATCGCTGATAATCAATGATCTACGACAACGAATATAACCCTGGACGACAACGACAACCCACAACGGCACTGATGATCAGCAGCTACCATCTCCAGAAACATACGGCACACCCGAAAGGTAAATCACAGCGGATCATTAAGGGATTGGGGAGAGGTGAACGGTCGTGTAGGGATGGGGAGGATGAGCAGGGGGTAGACGGACAAGTAGAGCAGAGGATTGCTTTGGAAGAAATGGCTGTAGTCGTCTCCGGGGCACCTTCCTCACTTCGTCAAGCCCACGGAGGTCAGCACGGTGGGGTTTTTAATGGGTAAGAATCCCACGCTACCCTATACTTGAATCCGTCCAGGTAAAGTCCGGATGTGTCGACCGTCGGAGGGCGGTACAGCCTGACTGACACCTGCAGGGCGAGATAGGCAGGCTGCCTTTTGAAGGTTGTCCCCGCCGTAAAAAAAAAAAAGAAAAAAGGGCAGAAGTGGAACGGTAGGGGTAGTCAGTAACGTAAAGAAGGTTGGCAAAGGGAGGTCGGTAAGGTAAAAAAGGGGAGATAGTAACTCCCTTACCTCCTCGCACGTACGCGTATCAACCACAATATAATAAACGGTCATGCTTTTAGCGGCTTCAAACCGCAGCGAACTAGTTTTGATTTATCAACACTATAATCGATAAACGCGGGATTTACAAACCATGTAGAAATAGATAACTATTATCGATCAAGTACATACTGACATATGTAACTAGATTATTCATACAATCATACCAATATAATATTACAGAACCTAACAGAGAAGTCAATTATCTTTTAAAATTGAAAAACTGTCCTTTATGCAATACCTTTGCATCGGAATTATTTTGTACGATGTCTTTGTAACATTAATTGCTTGCTGAATTGCTCGAATGTAAAAATTCACTGTTTGATAGTCCTCAACGCGATGATATATATGACTTCTTTAGTTGAATATTTTTAGCTGAAATGTTTGTAACCTATTCGTCCCCGTGAAACGGGGAAACGCGTCGGTTTTCCTATTTTAATATTCGGTGGATTCCTGCCTCCAAGCACTGGAAAGCGGCAATGTTCGTTATAAAGACAATAATTAACACAAGATGTTATATTTAACCTACAAACCTATATTTATTTATGATTTATACAAGTATGGCGTGCTACTTGTGCACCTAAACTTCATAAGGTAAAAGAATGCAATATTATGAGATCGGTACAATTACGGATTCCCGAACAAAAATGAAGTAATCGATTTGAGTACTAATGATTGAAAAACGCAGAACGCGAACTGCGCGGGATCCCTGTTCGGTTTACGGTATGCGGACTGCGCGACGTTACCCACCCAATCTGTAATCCAGCATCCAGCAGTCCCCCAATGCGCGGGACACAACGTAGCACATGCTGGAGTTTTACCTAGCGTGGGAGTACGAGCGCCGTGCCCTATGAGATAAAGTAGCGGAGGACTCCTCTCGCTGTCAGTCATCGTCTGCGCGATGCTGGCCAGCGAGAGATCCAGGAGCGATGTAGCCTCTTTCTGTGAGCAGGTACAGACGGACCCATTAATTTGTTCCACGATCTCTCAAGGGGGGCAAGGAGAAGCTGGAATGCGATCGTGGAGGTGCCAAGTGGCAGGGACCGGCTGGACCTGGTTTACCGATTCTACGCTCAATATACGCGCGATTTACAAACTGCGCTGAAATTTATAATCTTGCCTGGTATAATATATATTGATACATATCGTTGCATTGTTTATAAAAACTTGCGAATATGATATTACGAAAGCTAATATAAGTTATTAGCACCATAAGGAGATGGAAAATGTGGGTATTAGCTTTAAACATTGAATAAATGTCCTTCGAGAAGAAACTTTTGCATCTTAGTTACTTTGTATGTTTTCTTAATATCAATTGCTTCGCCAGTTACTCCAACGAAGCAACTAAGATGCAAAAATTTTTTCTCCAAGGACATTTATTCAATGTTTAAAGCTAATATCCTCATTTTCCATCTCCTTATACTGGCAATAACTTATATTAGGTTTCGTAATGTCATATTCGCAAGTTTTTATGTACAATGCAACAATATATATCAATATATATTATACCGGGCAAGATTATAAATTTCAGCGCAATTTGTAAATCGCGCGCATATTGAGCGTAGAATCGGTAAACCAAGTCCAGCTGGTCCTTGCCACTTGGCACCTCCACGATCGCATTCCAGCTTCTCCTTGCCCCCCTTCAGGGGTTGGGGAACAAATTATTGATACGGTGTGTAGATTCTGTGATCGACTCGCGCGCTGTTTACAAACTGCGCAGGAATGTATAATTATAGTTTTTACAATACACATTGACATATTTAATTGTATTATTCATAGAAACATGGAAATACAACATTATAGAGCCTAATATAACTTATTGATAGTCTAAGAAGGTGGGAAAAGAACGAAACCTCTTTTAAAATTAGGAAAATGTCCTTCGGAAAAAACTTTTGCATCACAATAATTATATATAACTATTTCGTAATATTATTTGATTGACTAATCATTCCAATGTAAAATAAATTGTAGTTCAGTCAAAAACCATGCCATAACCCTGAAAAGAACCATGTTATAATTCTGAAAAAATGCATTATAACTCCAAAAATATGGAATTAATAAACAGTTTTTGCACAACTACTTAATTTAATCCGTTTAAGCTATAAATGTTACGAAATCGTTATATGTAATAATTCTGATGCAAAAGATTCTTCGAAAGGACATTTTTCCAATTTTAAAAGCTATTTTGTTCTTTTTCCGCCTTCTTGTATTCGCAAGAAATTATATTAGGCTGTATAATGTTGTATTTCCACGTTTCTATGAGTAATACAATTAAATATGTCAATGTGTATTGTAACAGTCATAATTATACATTTCTGCGCAGTTTGTAAATAGCGCGCGTGTCGATCATACAGTCTATAAATGTGCCCATAATTATGAAAGTGGTCTAAATCATATATTTCTTATTTCGAGATATTTAATGAATTGCATTTGAATAAATTAAAAAATATTTTTACATCATGCGACATTTTAATTTATAATTTTCTTGGTCTTGATTAATGGAAATTTATTAGGAATATGAAATTTTGTGTAAATGTTATACAAAAATGTTGTTTTTAAAGCTTAAATTCACTTAGACCATTTTCAAAAATAACTGAATGGCCTATCAATGATTTAAAGCAATAAAGAACTATGAATTTTATTTGAAACAATAACTTTAATAAAATAATTCATGAACATTTATTAATAGAAGATACTAAAAATTTGTAATCTAGCGTTTCAATATTATTATTTGATGACTGAGCAATTTTCATCTATGTCAATGCTACTTTAATGTTACGATTTTGGCCTGAACAAGCATCTCAAAGAGGGCCACGCGCCATTTTCAAGTTATGTTTATATAATTTTTAAAAATTTTTGACTTAGACCACTTCCATAATTAACACTAAATGAATTCCGTATAACGTTGAAATTACAACTATTATCTGAAGGTTCTTTTTTGACGATATCGTAAAAATTACATTGAATAAATTTAGTTTAAAATAATGTGGTGTGAAATAACTGATAAAGTCATTTTTTTTTAAATCTTGACTTAGACCACTTTCATAATTATGGGCACAAATCTGGATCGATCGGCCACAGTCTGACACTGCCACGGTGGTATTTCAGATTCTCCTTGCTCCCTTCAGGAGTCATGGAACAAATTAATGGATCCGTTTGTATGTGACAGGACAGTCACATGTTTATTAACATAATAAGAGATATGAACATAATAAAGTTATGAATATTTCAAGAAAGTTTTAATACTTTTCCATCAATTTTGCCGTAAAATTGCAGTATTTAGTTTCTAATTTATAGATATGTAACCTTATGCCTTTACTATAAACATTTGATTTTCTGCCATATGTACACTCTGCCTGCACTTTGACCAGCGATGCAGGCTTATACTTCTACGTTATTAGTCAAATATGTAATCACTCCTTTCTTATTGGTGTTATACAAATCGTGTCTTCTCACTCGTAATGTCACTCAAGTAGCCTTTCGTTATTATTAACAAAGATCGTGATGGTAATTATATTGCGTTTAGTTTGATTAATTGAGAAGAATTAATCAGTACATTTAAAAGATGTTAGATTTAAACAAATTTTTAAACTGCGTTTTTAAATGTCTCGCTTACCTCGCCTCACATTTGACCTATCTCTTTTGTCCGGGGTTGACGCCAGGAACTTAGAAAGGCGCAAATCGTATCCATGCTAAGCAACAGCCATATTAGAGCAAGTTGAAATGCATCTGTGGATTATGACGACAGAACAGTAACAGAAGAAACAAGGCATGATGATATTTAAACAGTGTTGATCAACAGATTTCTTACACAGAGGCGTATGAAGGGAAGGCGCAATATTTTCTCATAATTTTTGATTCTAATTATTCTTTGTACAATTACGCATAAGGTTAAGTGCTCGATGTTGCAACTTAGCGCTTAAAACTTACAAAAAATAAAATGTACGTTTTTACATACAAATATTTATTTTACAATTTTTCCAAAAACAAGTTATCGAATGATCTCAGCATAATTCTCCTTAATATGAATATCAAAATTATTATGCTTTTTTCTCGTAATTATGTGAAAAAGAAAGTTCTGTGTCGGTACTTTTTCTCCGGCAAAGATGCTGATTTCACTTTCTTTATCCAAAAATCGTCGGATAGTTTTCATTCACAATTCCGAATAAAGTGCATAATGATTGTGATATTTGTATTAAGAAAAGTTAGAACAAGACAGTATTTCGTTTTTTTCTATCGCATTGCTTCAGTGATGTGCACAATTAGATAGTTTGGTATATGCTTCTTGAAAACATTTTACATAAACGAAATTTAGGGATTTAGCAGTTGTCTTATAAAGAATCTAACAAAAAATCTGTGTCTATAACAGATAGTTTAGGGTAGAAGGATAGAAATATGATTAGCGCAGAAACATACGCGCATGAGTTGCGGTTGTATATTAAGTATAACTTTTGGGATCTTGTTACGTTTCACCATATCGTTTAACTTTTGTTGAGATTTTCTCATGAATTGTAAATCTCTATACACTGTATATTTTGTTGTTACTATGCAATAAACAGTATTTTTAATATCAAAATAATACATATATTTTGCATTTTATAATAATTTCGATATTTATTGCTCGCTACAAATTGACGTTACATTGAATGATCTAGTTGTCCGCGTAATGCACAAGCTAGTTTCTGAAATCAACTTTTAGTATTGGAACTTTATATTTTGCATGACCTTCAATGTGTGAAATAACAAATTTCTCGATGGCGGGCATACACACTAAATTATTGAATTGTTCCCTAACACCTCAAGAGAAGCAAAGAGAACTTGGTATATGACTGTAGCGGTGTTATGCAGCGGAAACCGACTAACTGTGATTTATCGACCCTGTGATAGACCGGAGCGATTTGCAAACCGCACAGAAATTTATAATATTTAATTGCATTTATTATAACTTAGAATCTATTATAACTTATTGCCAGTATAAAAAGATGAGAAAAGAATAATTATATTTAAATATTTTTTAAATGACTTTTAAGATGAAACTTTTGCATCAGAATTATTACGTATAACGATTGTATAACATTAATTGATGGAAGAAATTGAATCAGGCAGTTGCGTAACGAGGATGATGTCATTGTAATATAATTTTTCGTGTAATGCAATTTTCAGGACTGTGAAATAATTCTTTTCAGAACCATGACACGGTTCTTGTCTAAACCATAACTTATTTTTCATTGAAACAATCAGTTAAGTAATTAATGTTACAAAGTGGTTCAAAATAACTCAAGTGGAACTTTTTAAATTGTAAAACATAACCCACTTCTTTTTCATCTCCTTATACTGATAGTAAGTTATATTAGGTTTTATAATAATGCAATGAAATATGTTAATGCGTATTATAACGACCGTGATTATAAATTTCTGCGTAGTTTGTAAAACGCACGCATATCCGTCATAGAGTCGATAAATCAGGACCAGTCGGTCATTGACGCCTGAGGTCGCCGCAATCATATTCCGTGTTCCCTTTCCTCCCTTGGGGGGATCGTGGAACAATTTATTGATTCAGCGTGTACACCATTCCTAACCAACTAATCAGAAAAATCGTTAAGTATTTTCTTTGCCCAAATTAAACTATCATTGATTAAAATTCAATTTAAGGAAAAGCTTAGACGATTCCAAGGACAAATCACAAAGCTGCAGTTAAAAATAACCGGCAAGCACACAGATGTCTTCGAATATCTGGGAACATTATGAATCAACAAAAACTTCTGGATTATCGTGTTTAATGGATCACGAAAAATGAAATTTTCTACAGCCACCTTTGCTAATATTTTCTTGCTTATTTTTCTAAGTATCATTGTTCATACCAGAAGTTGATAGCATCAAGTTTAGCACATCCTACATACCGTTGCACGCATCACCGACGGAATCAGTGAACAAAGAAACGACCTGAGGAAAGCAAAGAATTTCGAATCTGTAGTATTAAATTGCTCTAAACAATATATAGACCAAGTACGGATACATATCGCTTGTCCATGTCTGTTGTATCAAACATACCATCCGAGTGACATTTCTCGATCGTGAAAGGATTCATCACCGGCCAAACCGGTTTTACAAGAATTGTACGATCGTCCTCCAGTGGCCAGCCAGGCGGCCCAAAAAATATATTTACGATCACTAAATTCAATGACGAATAATCATACGGATGAAGTAAATAGCACTAATGCTAATAATAATAATAATAATGATAATACGATGATAATAATAATTTACATTTACACAAGACTTCTCCTTACTTATTAACGCGATTAATTAATTATATTACCTATCTATGCATGCCAATGTCTGCGCTTACTTTTGCGGTACATCTGACGTGATACAGTCCATATAATGTCCATAAATTCCTAAGGAAAAATATGATTAAATGCACGTACGGATATAATGGATGAATGATTATCCGTAAGTAGGAGCACAAAAAAGAATAGAGAAAGAAATGTACAGTGAGATATGCGTAATGTACAAGTTGATGAAAGAAATGGCGCTAGGTGCTTTTTTCCCATTGCAAGAGCCCGGCAATCAAAAACTGCTTTGATTAAATAACTTCGAATCATAAAAGTTTTTCAATCGAAATTTTCATACAGCAGAAGAATGAATTTTGATATTCGAAGAAAATCGTAACTACTATAAAAAGTCTCCACGCTGGAAGAGTATGCATGAATGTATGTGCGTGTAAAATGTAGGGTTCAGACAAAAGAAGGTCAGGAGATGATGTAAATGTAAAATTGGTGAAAAAATAATGTGTGATAAGATGTAAAGCTCTATAGTTATGAGTTGATTTCTGACTGAGAATCTTAGCAAAAGTCTGAAACTAATTATGATAAAAAGGTATGCAAGGACACTCGTCTTTTTTTTTCTTTTCTTTTTTTTTAAGAAAAAAAGTCTATTGACAGTATTTTGTCATATTCTCATGGATAGTAAACCTATATACTTTAATTATGTTGTTGCTACAAAATACCAAACATTTTTTAATATTAAATAATTCGAATATTTAACATTTCACAATGAAAGCTAATATAAGTTGGCTGCTGCAAATTAATAATTACATTGAATGACACTCTCTGCATAACTAAAAAATGTTGAAGTGATTCAGCTGTCAGAATTCAACTCTTAACAGTAGAACTTTAGTTAACGTTTCATTCTGTAATAGTGTTGCACATAAAACGACATCTTCATAAACTGTCATCACTATCATCGGCATGCGCTTCTACAGGAACAGAAGGTAATGTCGCTGTGTTTCCTTCCCTGCTAGCCTCAATCTCCTGCTGCATGGAGCTATTTTGCACCTGTTGCTCATCTGCAACAAAAGTCAAATTTTCATCTATAACTGTTTAAAAATAATTGTCCTGTTATTAAAACTTTTTTGCTATTGATAAAGACTGTAATAGCCTTTAACTGAACAATTATGAAGTTTGTTTGATTATCGATACCAACAATCAAGATCATTTGGCTTAAAATCTATTGTTTTAAGATGGAGCTCTTGGAATTATTATATACACACTGATAATTCGCCAAATATTATGAACCTGATTTAAATTTACAACTTTCGCATGAAACTTGTACACTTGTACACTATCCTTATAACCAGCATAGCTCTTAGATCATTGAATCCCAATGCCAATTATTCTTTTAATACTAACACTCAAATCACTCGTTACCTATTTTTACTAAAATAAATCAGACCAGATGTTACTCTAACAAAAGTGCTGAGCTACAGTGAAGTATATCAAGACTTATGAGAGCTATTATTCCTACCACCATTAGTGGCATGTAAGATCGTATTACATGTAACTTAACCAAAATAGGGACTAAATACAAAAAGCAAGAAAGCATTATTTCTTTCCTAAGTACATTGTAAACAGACACTTGTAAAAGGAGAGTCACATGTTTTAAGAGAATATAATGTACTCTGCAAACAATAGAAAATTCTTCAAATTTTTTTAAACAATTGTTGAATGTCAAATAATCAAAAAATTGTTTGTAACGTATTTCATTAAAGTTGTAAAAAGTGATTTAATTGAAGTTATAGAGAATAAAAGACCAAAAAATTATTACCTTTATAGTGCGTTAGATGTGATAAATTTGTAAAATAAATTGTACATCAATATGTGCCAGTTGGAATGTCACATAAAAAATGTCGATGTTTTGAATGGTTGGTGTATATTTTCTCTCACAACGGTTTCCAAGAAATTTTATAGGCATCATTAATTAGAAAAACACATAGCGACTAATCAAGTACATACATACCTCACATGCAATCAAATGCATATAAATTTGATGTAAAATATGAAAATATAAGTTGGCATTCATAGGTAATGATTTCATTGAAACATTATATCCTAACAACTGAGCAGTATCAGCAACATGTTTATTACATTCCAATGCCATTTACTAAATCAATCCTCATATCAATAAGGGAATAAGTATTTAATTTTTTCATTTCTTATGACTTTAATTAAATAACTTTTTACAACTTTGGTCTAATACATCATAAACAATTTTATGAATATTTGATAAACCATTACTGACTTTGATTCTTTTTTTAATAAATGCTTATATCCTCTTAAGAGGTATACTCCTTTTTTCTCAAACCCTCCATCAATTTATACATATTGAGATTAATCGTATAAAGTCTAACGGCATTCTGTGCAAACTTTTTCTATGATACATAGTTCAGTAGAAAAAATTAACATTGTAATATTTTTGTATTAGAATCAAAAAGTGAGATATTAGTCTTATTGAAACATACTGGTTAAACTTTTATGATTTATTAAATCATTTTATTCGATGGGCTGGAATTTTCAAATAATGAGTTGACATATTCTGTTCAAACTTGATTAATTAAAGCATGGCTAAGTATTATCTTTCCTTCACCTATGTGTGTTAATTTTTCGATCTATGTTGTCACAATCCCAATGCCAATGATATTGACGTTATTTAGCACATGATTCTATTTGTTTCTATATTTACTAAACAACTACCTATAGCAAAATAGCTTTGAATAACATGATTTAATAACACATGCAGATTTTTTTTAATATTCATCTACTGTTAATTCGATGTTAATACCTGCATCAAGAATTATTACTTCCATATGAGTAATCCCAAGAATTACTGATAATGTATAGAACAATTGAAGCAAACTGTAACGACTTACAAGATGAGTTTCAGCCAGAATCTTTGACAATTTCAATAAAATTAGAAAGGGTCGCTGATCAATATCTGCAAGAATCATGACTGCAATTGTAGCTATAGATATTTAAACAGGTGAAGAGAAAAAGGTGGACTTGCAAAGATCGACAACATCACGCAGTCTGACTGCGACCATTCGACTACAATGATGATAAAGCTGCAATTATTAATGATTCAACATTATTTATTCCACATTCACATCTTCTCTCAAAACTCTTCTACAAGCTCAGAACTATTATGCCAAGTGTTACAATGACTAAAGTGTAATCTTTTTGCAATTTTGCTTTAATTATTTTCATGTACTTTTCATAAAACTGGCTTAAGATCTACAGCTTTAATTATTATGCTTTTTACTGAGATAGGCATATATAGCCCTGAATCTCAATACAAGCCTTAAATCTCATAAAGACTAAGTTTGAGTTGGTGTCTCTTGTTGCCAGAAAAGATAATCGTGGTACCTAAACAAATTGAATGGTATCTGTATGAAAAGTTTTTTAGTATATTGATTTATATATCTCCCATTTCCTTATGATAGAATTATGTTTAATATTCAATGTGTTTATTATCGTCAGTGCATTAATGATATGCAGTATGGAATGATGCCGGAAGTGTGTGGTATTAGGCTCTATAAGAGTTATTCAAATATATACAAATTTATACTTTACTAGATTTAATAAAATTAAGTTTTCTACTTCTTTAAAATTATTTAATATTTAAGAATTCATATCATCGGTCAACATAAACATCTATGTTATTTCTCCATCGCGTCCATTTGGTGTGTATACTCATTAAGGGAGTATATATTGGTACTTGGGCAAAGTCATCATTAAGTTAAAGTTATGATTAACAATCCAAATAACTACATTGTGTATTATATCATTTTAATGATTAACCAATGATCCGAAAAAAAGTGAAAAAAAAATTTAATGTTTAATAGACGCTCCTATATAATTAGAAATTGAATTCATATTACTACCTTTACCAATGAAGGGAAAAACAGCTTGAAACTTGAAGTTTGGTTACCGTGTATAATAAACATGCAACGCTACCTGACTGTGTCACAGGTGACTCCTCGTCTCTTTGTCCTGGACTTAGAATAGCTTCTTTGATTTGACTGTTAACTCCTTTTGGATCTAAATCCGTTGCCCAACTAAAGTACATTAATGCAAGGTGAGTGTTACCCAACTTTTTATGTACCTTCAAAAAGAAATGCAATTTATTGATTTATTTTCATGATACTGGATAATTATAAGAAGTATATAGTAAATCAAGCTCACCTTTCCTATTGAATAATAGACTAGAGACTCTTTGGGTACAATATTTTTCAGTTCTTCAAACTCCCTCAGAGCTTCTGCATGACGCCCAATGGAAAAATTTATGCTTGCACGATGAAACTTACACAAAGTGTTATCGGCATCATTTAGGATCGCAGTATTTAAAGTTTTCAGTGCTTGATCTGTCTTTTTCAGGGCATGCTGGACAACACCTATGTGACACATTATAGCAGAATTTTGCGGATTTATTTGCAACGCTCGTTTAAAATGTAGCTCCGCAAGGCTATACTGTTCCTGCTTAGAAAATATAGTTCCCAGTCCAAACCTGTATACCAGATTCTATACTAATTAAATTTTTCTGCCATATTTAGTGAATTTTCTATAACCAAAAATTATTCTCACAATAACATACCATGCATTGTAATGCCTAGGATCAAGTCTAATAGCATTACGAAAGGCAGTAATAGCCTTGTCCAACTCTTCGGTCATAACGTACTCGTGACCAAGAAGTGTATAAGCATATGGAAAGTTAGGGTCTACCTGTAGGATTACACGATAATGGATATTAATATGAGCTGGTCATTGCAGAGCATTTATAGCTTGAAATCAAAATAGCCCACTTTTTTACATACTTGTATAGCCCTCTGAAAGAATTTTATCGCAGTTTCATGCTCTGTTTGAGCTGAAAACAAATTTCCAGTTGCGCACCAAGCAGCTGGAGAATTACGATCTTCAGAAACAAGTTCTTGGGCAAGAGTCGAAAGCTGTACCTCCGCGTGTAAATGCCATAGGACAGTACTATAAATTTCCATAAGTTCTGTCCTCTGTGGTTCCAATTGCCTAACTTCGGCAAAGTAGCTAAAAATAACATTAGTATTAAATGTTAGCAGATTAATATGGATTTATCTGAGACATAGAAAGATTCTGAACATTACCTTGCAGCCTTCTTATAATCTATCATCTCAAAATGCGCACGTGCCAGCATTGACAATACCCACCCTGTATTGTAATGCTGCGCTGGAAGAATGCTCAATATTTCTACAGCCTGCATACAATTGAATTGACTGAGATGTTGATATGCCATACCCAGTTCCCGCAAAAGTGACATCAAGCCTTCTGAAAGGATATTGATGTAACTTAATTTAATCGATATGTAAATTCAGAAAACTGATCTGTGCCAAGTAATGAGATACCTGCACATTGTTTTTGTAAAGCTACTGCACAGTATGTGGCGTTACTCTGGTTATTTAATGCATTTGCATTAGCTATAGCCTTTTCAGAAGTGATGGTCTCACTTTTTTCTTTGTCATTTCTATTTCTTTCATTCAACTCATTAAAACTGGCCTTATTTAAATTGGTCTTTGAAAGTCTAGCTTTTGTCTTTCGTGAAGGCGACTTTGGTGTCGCAAATTTATTTCTATTAGGAGATTTATTATTTTCCTGTAATTTATATAACAAATAAAGTTTCCATACTATGCATCACTATACGGTTATAATAATATAAAAAGTAAATGGATAAAAAACATACTTTAACAGAATAACTATGACTAAAAAGTCTTGAGGAACGTCTGACATTAGTGCCTTGTAACGTGGGCGATGCCGGCGTTGGTGTCGTTGGAGATGCAGTCACAATGTTAGCGGCATTGCTCGTGTTACCTGATTGCGAAAAGACAGGTTTGCCTTGCTGCAGAGGTGTTTCCTTCCTAGACATTAATTGCTGAAAATCAAACAATTACACTGTAAGTAAAATCAATTCTTAGGCACACAAGAATTATTATAGTCTCATTATACATTTTGATACATACCCCCACATGAGCTCGCAGACTACTAACACGCTTTGCCAGACTTTTTTGATCATTAGCCTCTGTAAGGGTAGTATGCGATGGCAGCACAACAGGTTCTGGTGTGTTGCTCTCCAACGGTAAGATACCAAAGCTAGGTGTTAAAGGACTCATGGAACTGCTAAACATGCTGCGATATCGAGGGAGTTTTGCTCTTGGTGATATTGACGAACAATTACTATAATGCATTTGCAAACACTGCGGACTTTCGTTTATGGAGGAATACAATCGTATGCCAGGGACTACACCTGTTATAGTCGACGCTGCTGTCACCTGCACCGGTGTACTGAAATATACCTATTATAAATTTCTCTTGCATAAGTATATATATTAATAGCATAAATAAGAATATGTACATACATATTAGTACTGTGCGTAATAGGCATGCTGTTTACATTACTAGCAGGTACTATGAAATCAGGCTCAGCCATGTAGTTCGGTGTGCACGCAGTTCCATGGCACATGGTAAAACTGTCTAGTTTTTCCACTTGAAAGATTTTTGTAGGATCGACTTTTTCCCCTACATTACATAATTCTTCAAATGAATGCCAAAGGAAAGGATTAAGTTTCAATGCCAGTATGTGGGCCTCATTTCCTTTCGCAGTGCGCATCATCTTGTAATAGATCTTTGCTATTATTTGAAGGGAAAAACATGCCTGCTCTCCAAACTGCATTGCAATCTCATCTAAATTTTTTAACTGTTTGTAATAACCACCAATTATAGCTGCCTCTGCTTCTGCGTATCTAATAAAATTACTAATGAGCCAGAGAACAGATTGTATTAATATATATAATTGGTTAATGTTTACTGTGAATTCTCACTTACTTTTCTAAATCGTAACAACATTTTGCCAGAAGAAACCTGCATTGTGCTGAATTTGGTGCCTTTTTGGAAAGCAATGAGTATGCTTGCCTAATGCGTCCAGAACGATAATAACACGTTGCCAAAAGGAACAAAGTTTCTTCCGTATCGACTATAAAATATTTCCATTAGAAAACATGTATAGTCCTACAAGTAAACACATTAGACATGCATCATCTTACCTTCTGCACATAATCTCTCTGCTAAAAATATTGCATCTGGATAAGCATAATGGTTTAAACAATGCCATATGGCCGCCTGCAAATAAAATTGGCAGCGTCAGCGAAGTACACGTTATTTAATACAAAAATCATGCTGGTGCAACCGCAGACTTAAGATATAAATGGAGATAAATATTTGTTGCTAGATAGGTATACTGCTGTCCACATCAGAATATTTATACATGGTATTCGAATATTTTTAAGAAAAAAAAACTCATAAATGTTGGCAACATTCATGCTAATTCTTGGTCATACGCCTTTCTTCTTTGCGTCTGACAAAAGCAAACAATCTTGAGATAAGTACACCTTCTAAAAACGAATAGCACTCCAAACGATTCTTTTTAAGTTTTACATACGTTGCCTTAAAGCTTGATCAACACATGAGATTAATCCTCTAAACTTGTAATACGAATCAAGTCTTACGATATGGAATTAGAGTATACACGGAAAATTTTAATTTTGAAACGTCAATATCAAGCAAATGTGGATGCGCCCCGACAGAATATCACACATCACTAGAAGATATCAGCAAGCCTTCCTGCCGTTACCTGTACTGGCTCCTGCACGATCATTCTTCACGCCAACCTGGTCATAAAAGAACAGCCTCAAACGTATTGGTAAAATTTAACGAAGGTAATCGAAAGTGATGTGATTCCTATATATAAAAATTTCTTAGGAGTCCATCTTTGCTCTGATTCTTTTGAAGTGAATAACTACTTTCATTGCGAAGGATTGCCAATAGTCCACTGATGTGAAGTCTACCAACGGTGGCCGAATTGATATTTCGTATGAAGTTCAAAGATTTTCGTGTACACGGGAGTGCGTTTATTGGTGCCACTGATTTGCTTCACTGATTTTGGCGGCCTCTTGCAGAGAAACTAGCAACTTTAGATAGGACAACAGAAATCTATATGACAATAGCGGGAGAGACAAGACCTGAAAAAATAGATAAACTAATTTCTTGGCACTTATTTTTACAAACCTCTATGTAACGTTTCTTCACGATTTTTTTCTTAAAGATACTTTATAAATTTAAGAAAACTGCTACGTTATTTGCCATTGAAAATAAGCTAAAACCTAATAAGAAATAAGGGTCTATGTTTTCGGAAAAAAAATTTTTTGTTTGGCTATTTTTCTAAGCGTTACAACGTACCAGGAATGGCACAATTTTCTAAAATATGAATATCACAATTATCACGTGCTTCTTTCGAAATTGTGGTCAAGAAAACAAAAAAAGTTGATCGATAAATAGACAGAAATTAACGCTTCTATTAAAGAAGTAAGATAAAACAAGGCTACATTTATACTTTCCTAAGCTCAAGGTGTAGAAAACAAATTTTTTTTAACATAGTTGCGAAAGAAAAGCATAATACTCGTGGTATTTATATTCGGGAGAATTACGTTAAGCCCATTGTTCAATGACTCGTTTTTGGAAAAATTGTAGAACAAAAATTTTTTTTGTGTAAAAAGGTATGTTCTTATTTCTCGTCAAATTTTAAGAATTAATTCATGCGTGTAATGCGTAATTGTACAAGAAATATTTAGAAACAAAAATTATAAGAAAATATTGCATCTCTACTTTTTTATCGAGACTACAAAGATGCTTTTCAACTTGTGCGAATAGAAAATAACATGGAAGGAACATTGACGATTCGATCCCATACACTTTTACACTTTTTTTATAACCTTTATATTTTTTTTAATATTTGCTTAAATTTCCAACAAGTATATTAATAGTCATAGTACGTTAAATTACTTCGTCGAGATTGTCTCAATGTAATATAAATTGTGGTTCTGACAATAACCGCGCCATAACTTTGAAAAAAAGAAAATAATAATCGATCTGTAATCTGTATCGAGCAACTTCCTGATTCAATCTTTTCAATCGCTTAATGCTACGAAATCGTTATACGTAATAACTTATATATACTTAAACGATAATCTATACCTTTTCTACCATCTTATACTACCAATAAGTTATATTAGGTTCTATAATGTTGTGTTCATACGTTTTAATGAATAATACAATTAAATATGTTAATGTGTAGTGCAACAAACAATAATTACACTTTTCTGCGCAGTTTCTAAATCGCGCGTGTGTTAATTATAGAGTCTATAAAACTGAACCAATTGCCGCTTGCCGCTTGACACCGCCGCGTTCATATAAATTCTTACTCCCATTGAACGGTTCTGGAACAAATTATTGATTCTTTGTGTATACTCGCAATCATTAACTTGTTTCTGGACCCCTGAAGGGGAGCAAGGAAAGCTAAAATACCTGCGCAGATCTGATTTATTGACTCTACGATTGGCATGCGCGCGATTTACAAACTATGCCAAAACTTACAATCATGGTCGATATAATACATATCGATATATTTAGTTGCATTGTTTATTAAAACAGGCGTACATAAGATTACGTAACGAAATGAAATACGTAAATAAAAAACGTAACGTAAATGAAAAAGGAGAGTGTAAGCTTTAAAAATTGAAAAAATGTCTTTCAAAAAAGAACTTTTGCATCTGAATTACTTCGAATGCCTTCGTAACATCAATTACTTCGTCAATGGTTCAAACACGAAATGGCTTTTATTCGTGCAAAGTTTTTATTTAAAATGTACATCATTGCATTGCGAATTTATGATGGCAAAGGTCAACATTTTTTTCACACTTGCGTGAGTCAATTGAGCGAAGATTAAATCAAGTAGTTGTTCGACACTGATGGTGGACCGATCATTAAACCCCTTTTTTCAGAACTGTAATACACTTTTTTCCACAGCTGTGAAACGGTATTTTTCAAAAGTATGAAACGGTTCTTGACACAACTACAATTTATTTTACGTTGGAATAATCGGTTGATCAATTGATGTAACGAAGTTCTTTTAGAAAACAACTCAGATGCAAGAGTTTCTTCTTAAAGGACATTTTTTCAATTTCTAAATGATGCACACAACCCGGCGCAGTAGTGCGGTTTAAAGAAAAAGCGGACCGTCAGGTATTGTAAAACGCTTCTCAGTGAGTCTTATCACACGTCGCGATACAATGTTGTATATTTTGGATAAAAACTTCTCAGGGATGAAAGTTTTTTGACGTTGGAATATTTGGCGAAGCAAGTGATGTTCGGAAGACATACGGAGCAACTAAGATGCATAAAATGAGGGTATTAGCTTAAAAACATTGAATAAATGTACTTCGAGAAGAAAATTTTGCAAGTTAACTAAGATGCAAAAGTTTCTTCTCCAAAGACATTTTTTCAATGTTTAAAGCTAATACCCTCATTTTCCATCTCCTTATGGTGCCAATAACTTATATTAGATTTCGTAATGTCATATTCGCCAGTTCTTATGAACAATGCAACAATATATATCAATATATATTATACCGGGCAAGATTATAAATTTCAGCGCAATTTGTAAATCGCGCGCATATTGAACGTAGAATCGGTAAACTAGGTCCAGCCGGTTCTTGCCACTTGGCACCTCCACGATCACATTCCAGCTTCTCCTTACCCTCCTTCAGGCGTCCTGGAACAAATTATCGATTCGATGTGTACCTCCTGCTATTACTGCATCGTTAGTTCCTTTTTTTACCGAAGTTTTTAATTTTCTCCGCACGAGGCCCCCAAAATCAACGCGACAATCAGTGGTACCAACAAACTCACTCCCGCGGCCCGTAAGTTCATACTTGTGGCGCCCTTATATATAATACTGGACAATGAATAGCGCCGTAAGTCCATGCTCGAAATCTAATGTGGTAGAGGTTCAGTTGGCTTACCGCAGTAATTCCAACTCTTTCAGTAGTGTTTTGCAATATCGTTAGATTTACCAAAAGAACGGTAGTCCGTGACAGTGATCGTCGCCGAAGTGCATAACAATCATAGTTAAAGCGAGTTGCTCGAGTGTTGCGATGTAAAATGTAAATCTACGCGCAATTAGGACAATAACTGTTCTCGTATCGTGACATTTCACATTTTTTATCTGAAATGTGTCATTGTTATCGCGGTAGGTGTGCATTTTGTGACATTTCCGCGAAATGTTTATTTTCCGAATATACATGTACGAAAAGTTATAAGTCGCTTTACTGGTAATTGTCGACTGTTCCGTGCCAGCTATTCGTTTGTTATATACTTGTTTGACAATTCTGAATTACCAATGAACGAGATCGGTCAAACAAATTTGGAACGGTAATACCACCTAGTTATTATGATCTGCGAAGTGGAGTCGGTTCAAAAATATTCCATATCAAGCATGTATGTAATTTCATGATGTATTTATTATTTAGTTATTCTCACTTTGATTTAGTTTTTTTCTTTTTTTTTCTTTTTCCTTTTTTTTTTTTTTTTTTTTTTGTTAAACGATATTCTATAAGTCGTAAATTTACATTCTCACATTGCAATAGTGTAATCCCTTTTCGGGTCATATCTTATCCCATACCTTTATTCTTGTATTTTTGCAATAAGTCATTTGTACTTCAACAGGAATAAATCTGTGGAAAATTTACTGATAACCAGTCATGAAGTAATTAGTAGTATAAATTCCTCTGGCTTAGGAACTCAGTCCTCCTCATTAAATTTGGGAAATGGCGTGTCGATTGATAATATTCAAGAAGTATGTCCTAATAGTGGAGATCGCTGTAGCCCAGTGTCAAGTCCAAATTTATCACCACGACCGAGTCCCAGGGCACATTATAGAAGAGAATATTCCAGATTGAATTCTGAACTGAATAATAAAGATATAGTATATTTAAATAAGTCAGATGAGCTCCAAGCGCAAGTAATTATGAAATAATGTATTATATTTTAATGTACTCTATGTCATACATAGCATTCATAAAATTCATTGATTTCTTAACTTTTTAACTGGGGATGAGTTAATTTATTCTTGGGAAATGCTTCTCTAATGTACAAGATAGGACAACCTACGATAGAACTTTATGATTCATTTGTCATGGCACACACACAGTGTGCTTCTTGATAAGTTAGCTCTCCAGTTAAAAAGTTTAATCTCTAACAATAATATTAGCATATCAGAATTTGTAAAATATTATCAAAATATGTCTCATTTAGCTTAATATTTTTACACTTCTTTGATGCTAATAAAGAGTTGATGCTCTAACAGTTTTGTTGTATGGTATAGGAAATAAACAGATCTTCTGATTCTGCGGAACCTGGAAAAGGTTCGACACATGAGGGTAAAAAAGAGACACGTGCTGGTGATCGAAGTAAAAAGAAATCTTGGTATAATGTTCTTTACCCTACGTATAAATCTAGATCAGAAGATTTTAAACGTATATTCAAGGATGTACCAGATGATGAAAGGCTAGTTGTAGGTAAGTCGTTACAAGACTATACAGCTTAAGGCAGTACTTCTTCTTTATGAGAAATGCACTTTTGATAAAATAATTGTAAGGACATTTGGAAATAATGAAACAAACTGTAAATTTGTATCTATACTTTTCTTAAATGAGGATTGTTTCTTTCAGATTATTCGTGCGCATTGCAACGTGAAATATTAGTTCATGGAAGACTTTATGTTTCCCAAAACTATGTGTGCTTTTATGCAAATATCTTCAGCTGGGAAACATTGGTCTCTTTACGTTGGAAAGATGTGACGTCCATCACAAAAGAAAAAACTGCTCTTGTTATTCCAAATGCTATTCTGATATGCACTATTACAGAGAAGTTTTTTTTAACTTCTTTTGGTGCTAGAGATAAGACGTATGTGATGTTATTTCGTGTATGGCAAAATGCACTAATTGGCAAGGTACAGTTACACCATGAAATATACTTGTGAATAAATCTAATGCTAACGAAGATGATGATAATAATAATAATTATTATTACTATAATCAATACATAGATTATCTTGTAGTTCTAAGCATACACGCAGTGTATGATAAATTTCTTACAGTGTATCATATTAAGACTGCCAGATAGAACTGCATTAAATTTTGAACTGTCTGTATTTGATTTATGTAGTTATATCTAGATTTTCTGTTATATCTTGAATTTCGGTAGTTAAAAAAAGAATTTGGGTTAATGTGGATATTTATACCAAGGTATGAAATTAAACTTGCAGGTCCGAAATTCGTCTGTTTCTCTCAAAAGCTACCACTCAGATAAAATTGACTGAATTTATGAATCATAAATCATATGCTTTCAATTTGGATATGCTATAAACTCTGTTCATTTCGCCGATCAAAAAATTGTGGGATGTTATGGATTACAAAAAGAAAGAATTTAATTTCAAAGAATAATTTTAATCTAGCTGAATCTGGATTTTATGAGATGAATTTTGTATTAAAGTAAATTAAAAATTTTTATGCATTTCTACTTGGCAGTTTCAGCAGGATAGTAAATATTTCATAAAGAAATTCTAAATATTGTAAAATTAAGGTACTTTACAAACAAATGATATAATTCCATGAATAAGGATAAAACATTCGTCAGTCAAAAATATTAATGAGTTAAGTTATATAGTTTTATTTGTGATTTTATTTATATGCTTCTTTTTCAATGAAGTTGGAAATTTCATTTACATTTACAACATTCATTTAAAATAGAAATTATAATTCGTTTTTAACTTAATATATTTTGTGTATTCTAAATTTTTTGTGTGAGCAGCTTATTGCAGCAGAGTAGTTTTGCAGTTCAATATGCACCTATCTACTTGCAAAACAATGTATTGGTAAGAATTAATATTATTAGTTAATATCATTGTTAAATGACTGTACAGCCAATGAGTACAGCTGAAATGTGGCAACTTGTTCATGCCTGTTACGGAGATGAATTGGGTTTAACATCTGATGATGAAGATTATGTACCTCCTTTACCTCCAGCCGACGAGGAAAAACTGTCAACACGTTTATCTGTAGAATCATTTTCCGAGGTAACTTTGATAGAAACTAGTTTATTTATTCCTCTTCAAGAATATCTAAACTTAAATTTCAATGATACATTGTAACAAAATTTCTGGTAATTTTTGTATTACATTATGAGCAAAAGTATGAACTTGTGAATCTTCTATATTACTAAATATAAGAAATAAATTGCATTATAAGTTGTAATTGTAATAACAATAGCAACCAAGCTGTCCTGTCCTTTGATATACAGACAGAAGGTATTGGCTTGGAAGGTTCAATGGTAGCAGCAATAGATTCATCTGTCGAACCAGACACCCAACTTCAGCCGCCGCCTAGACCAGATCCTATTCTCGATCCAACAGATTTGAGTGATACAACAGAAAGTGAAGCTGAAAAGCATGGTTGTAAGTTTTGCATACCATATTATTTAATATTATTATTGCTGAATTATTTCCTATATCGACTAACAAATATTTGACCAATATAGTAAATAATAGACATGGAGTTTCCCTCTCACTTTATAACTTATGTAAACACAAATGTATTCATTTAGACTGATTTATCGCAATTTTGTATATGCAATTACTGAAAAAAGTGGTTGCATTTTGTTTATATTATTTTTTTTTATAAGAAAATAAGAATTCCTTTTAATGTTTGACTTATTGAAATTAATATAACAAAAATATTTACCAAATTGATTCTGAAAAATTCTTTAAATATTAGACTTAATTAAACTGACAAATATATACATTCTAATCAATATGTTGACTGTCACAGTGATCACCTATGATCGAAATTTCTTTTTATAATGAGATCATAATAGGTACCAGCTGTACTGACTTTTACAAGAGCTGGAGTCACTTTGCATAGTGTTAGTGCTTTGTTCTATCTAATTCCCATGGCAGTCAAAGTACAAATATATTGATTTAAAGGCATAAATTAAATATGCACTTATAATTTAATAAATATTAAGTTTCGTTATTCTTCATTTATAATGTAAGGAGCATTATGTTTATTCAATCTTAGACATATGTGAGTTTTGTTTTTACTTATATATAATAGTTTGTGATATCATCTAAAATAAAATTTTTATATTTAGAATGAAAATCGACAATCGTGTTCTTTGCGTATATATATTAGAGTGAATCGGTGATATTACCTAATTTACGGAATAGACCAAATATTGCTTATTTCGTGAAACCGACAACAGATTTGCCGAAAACACGAAATGGGCAGTTTTATTATCTAATTCATGTAATAGGCAGTGAAAAAATTCGCAATTTCTTTTAACAATGCTGACAAAAATTTAAACACATGATAATTTTTCCTATAATATTCGTATATTTTAAATATTCCATCTAATGACCTCTGTACAGAGGATCGCACATATTCTCAGAAGCATATTTGATGTCAAATTGAGGGATCGACGCTGAACTCTGAGGAATCTCTCCTAATGGAAATGCCAACAACAGCCAAAACTTGCGGCGAGGATCAGTTCTGGCTCTGGTTGATGTTTCCCATGAGGTTGATTTTGCAGAGTCCAGTGTGGCCCCTGACATGATGTTAAAAATGCTCCCAAGAATTTGTATGTTTCAGTGTACAAGGGTCACTGGAGATATATCTATGAAAACATTGACAAAAAAAAAGTTGTGTATTTTGAAAAAAGAAGCAATGTTTCTGTTTTCTGTTACATGAACTAGACAATAGAACTGCCCAGTTCATTATTTGTGAAAACCTATTGTCAATTTTACATAATAAGCAATATTATTATTAATATCTGTAAATTAAGCAATTTCACTGATTCAACATAACATACATATAGCAACCGCTGATAGTACACAGAACTTGACATTGGTAGCAAAGTAAAATCTCCATGATTGTCACTTTGTAGCTTTCTTGTAAATATCCCCGCACTGTTCTTACACTTATGCTACCCACTTTGAATCCAGTCAAACATGCGACATGGCACACAATGTGGTACGCAACACAGCTCATTTGAGCAGAGTTCATGATTTTATGATCTTTAACTCAATACCCTCTATTGTCCCATTTATGAGGCGCAATTTTGAAGTGAAATATAAATTTTGAAAAAACGTCAATCTGTGTTACTCGTAAGTGTTACAATTAAACTTGGTCTAAGTAAACGATACATGTCTCCACGTGGATTTTGCAAAAGTGAATATCACTATTTTTTCAATTAATACGTATAGATAACATATTGATTGAGAAATAGGTCGAATTCACTTTCACTGAATCGTGGCTGGTATGGGTTAATACGAGAATATATCTTATCTAGTGTAACATCTGTTTTTTAGTTTTTTCTTAACATATTGCTGAGATTTTTCCAACAAAATTGAGACTTGATGCAATATAATTACGACCACACTTACTTATCTAATACTTATTCTACAACTCAGTTTATTTTATTGCCTTGGATGCATTAAAAACACAGATTACTAATTACATTTGAAATAATAACAGGAAAATATTTTCAATACATTATAAATTATAGATGTATAAAGTAATACTTTATTATGCATTCTATTATCTTTATAATGAGATTATATGTACGTAGATACGAAGTAAATATGTAGATAAAAAAGTTTAAGCCATTCAACGTGATTAAAAAATTTGCCCAGTTTCAAATAACTTCGTTAAGTATTTATAATATATTATAAATCTATGTTTTGGCAAAACATATACGCAATCTTTGGTGTGTGTTTTTTAAATAGTGATTCTTCTTTTTGGCATCACTGAAAGTATATCTTTTTCCTCGTAAAAAAATCCTCGTCACTGAAATTGTGTCCCTTTCCTCGTAAACACCACTTAAGTTGTGTCTCCCTGTTTGTAAATGACACTCAAGTAATGTTTCTCCTTGTTATTGTGGTCGGAATTATATCGTATTTGGCCTTATTTTTATTGGACAAACTTTCATCAATATAATATGTTAAAAAAATGAAATTGAAATAGTAAATGACAATACTTTTTAGGCTTAGACTATACTTTTACACTTTTTGGACTTTTTAAATGTCTTGGTTGCCACACCTTGCATTTGATTTATGTCTTTTGCGTGTGGTCCTTCTTGCTCGCATATAGATTAATTTTATTCATCTGAACACTTTTGTAAAACTTGTGTGGCGATTATTTTGCTATCACATAGCATAACAAACTCATGAAATAAGGCATAACTCTTTCGACAGTCATATTCGGGGGCAATCCTCTTAACTAAATTGCTATAAGAATAAAAGTATAAACAAACATACAGAAAATTTTACTCATTACTCTAGTAATGTCCTCAAAACATCTTATGATTCCCCTTGTATTGTTTTGTGATCTTGGGACCAGGATCCCCACTATAAAGAGCCACGGATTAAAAGAGAATCATTAAGACAGCTTTATAAATGTTTTAAAAAATTATAACTTATAGATTTACTCTGTCTGTATTACACATCTAAATAATTTATCATAATATATAATCTACTAAAAGAATCAACATGTAATAATTAACTATTTCATTCCAATTTTCTATACATATTTGCAAAAACACAAATTATTATTTAAAATGTAAGCTGTGTATCATTATGTTTTATAAAAACACACAAATCCTTCTATTTTATTCTATGTTATGTATGAATGTAAAGATGTTATAATTGTTATTAATATATTTCTCTACATTTGTTTTACGTTCTGTAAAACTTTTTCTATCTATAGAAACTATTTATATGTATTAAAACATTATTGACAAACATATTTAATTAGTGAAATATAGTATTATATTATGCACTTTATAGTCAGGAATAGAATAAATAATATATTCTTCATCAATTGTTTCAGTAAAAATTGGTATGCGAGCAACTATGGTCTGCAGTTCTTCACACGAAGGACGACAACTGAGCAAAGCATCCCTACCTATCCATATCGATCAGTTATTTACATTGCTGTTTACAAATTCAAAGTTCTTCCTAGATTTTCACACTGCCCGTAAGACTACCGGTAATGTTATAATATACATTGCAACCTATATAGTGAAATCTTTATCTGCTGCAGTTGCAATGCTGACAATTTTTTCATAAAAACATTTCCTTTAGACAAAATAGAATCGTTTCCATGTTGAAAATATTTGCCCTAACACACGCATTTGTTTCATTGAAAACATTATTTGTCTATCATTATTATAATACACAACAATCATTACAAAAAATTTGTAGGTCAGAATTATGTTTTTTGTATGATCAATACAATAAAGTAGAAGATAGAGAAACAATAATTGTGGGAAAAATTAAATAAGACTGCTTTATACAAAAATATAAAACAATTTTCTAAACATGTTTAAGATATCCTCCATTTAACAATTACATGCTTCATCATAGAAACTAATAATATCACCATTTTGAAATATTTGTAGATTTAGTGCAATCAGCATGGACGCAAAACAATCAAACGGGTCAGAAGATGCGTACCATTTCATTGACAGTATCCTTAACACAAGCTATTGGACCAAGAAATTCTCAAGTCACGGAAACACAGGTTTAAACTTTAATATACTAGTTTGATGCTAATTAAACGCTAATTTATATATTAGTGATATATGCATAACTTTTTGGGACATAGTGGAATAATAAGTATTTTACTTTTCCATTATATACACGCGCGGACAGTATAATCGTTTTTAATCCACCTTCAAAAATTAAGAATTGGAAGCACATATATTTATAACATATTTTACCGATTTACATCCTTTTTTTCCCCAAATAAAATTTCAATGCAATCTATGATTTCTTGTTTTAAAATTCTATGCTCCAAAGAGTTGATGATTTCTGTCGTAAACATAGTGTTATTATACACCATAATCAGTACTTAACAGGATTTTGGAAATCCATGCCACAGAGATTTTATTAAGAAAAATGGAAGCTAGATTTTCTTTCAAAACCATTAAGTCTATAAGGTTTATAGATGTTTCTTGTATACCTATTTCTACGAGTATATATCAAGTTGACGGGTAAAGCAAAACAAATTGAAAAAAAAAAAATTTATTTTACCATAATTTGGATATTCAATATTATCGAGTATAATTTACTTATACAACTTATATTACTTTTATTATTATTTTTATTTTTATGACAATAGCCAATTTAACAAAACTACTTATGGTGGTATGGGTACTTCTGAACTGCTAACTGATGGAAGAAGAATCCCTGCTTTGCTTTTTTTTCCTTTTTTGCATTTGTCAACTATTTCTTTGGATAGTTAAAATATGATATTTTTATGGGAGTATTTTTTGAACCACCACATTGTTTGTACAATATTCATGTATTTATGACTGTCAAATTCAAAATGCTGAAAAAAAAACCTGAATGGTTCTAGTAAAACTTCTGTCAAAATGCATTTGCATACGATTTGAGTAACTATATCCATTCCAAATTTGATTATATTAGAAAAATTTAATTATTTTTGGAGTATGTTTATAATTATTCTGAACTTTCCCAAATGTATATCCTGTGTTTAATAAGGATGCTTTTATTGTGATTGTGTTGTTAGTAGTTACTATGTATATATTCGGATGTGCCAAGAATGTTTTCTTTGGTCTCTAACTGAAAATCTGAAAGAATACATATCTTTTTCCTACCACTACATATATTTCAGAAATTTTCCTCTTCACTGTCTGAAAACTTCTCCATCTCTTTAGTTTCAGATTTGGGATTCTTAATTTTATGATTGCTTTCACACAGTTTGATTTAATTCTCTTTGAACCTTGTACCAATCCTATGTTCACTGATATTAACTATTTGTTTTAGCAAATCTTGATTTCCTAACTTACTCATCATGGCCGGAAAAGGGAGATTTGTCAGAATAATATTTTTCCATAATTCTGTAATAATTTTACTAATACTTACAATAAATTGGTAATTTTTTCTTAAATGTCTTTATGCTCGTAATAACTGAAATTTTTTTTATAATGTCTTTGCATTTCAACTGCAAATCAGTGACTGCAGTTTTTTCCTTACTCTTGATCATATTGCTTTTAGTCTTAGCTTTTGATTAGTGCTGTACCATAAACATTTATGTGACAAATCTTTGTGTTTACTATGCTTTAATGTATTGATATTAGTTTTGATAGAGTTGAAAAATATCTTTGTGGCATTATGATTTTTATTTTTAACATATTTTTTTATTACTATTACATATGTTACCACAGCAAACATTTCATGAATAAAGTCAGTTCACAATGATTACCTGTGAAATTAGTGGACCCGTCAACTTGATAGAGTCCATGAAAATAGGTATGCTACATATAGATCTTAAAAGTTAGAAGCCCTGGGAGAAAATAAATGTGTATATAAATCTTAAAATGAAGTTCTTAATTTACAGTATAAGTTGGTTAGACTTAATATTATTGTTTTTTTGGTGTTGCATTTAAAAATCTGAAATCATCCAAATTGATGCGTGCCGTAAACCTACTGTTAATATTTTTTTTAAATTCTTTAAATATAGAACAAATGTCAGTATTTAATTGCAGAATATTTTATATCAAATTTAAAATGATTCAAGGACTTTAGAGAAATTGAAGCCATTACCATAAGAACCAAATAGACATCCCTCTGTTAAAACCTAGCACTTTCTACATTTATAGATAATGCTGCCATGCAGCAGGCCGGGCCATCTGTATTGCATTGACGTAGAAAGCGTTAATGCTGGCATTCCATATGCAGATTCCTTTAGTGTATTGACGCATTACTGCATGAATAGTATTTCTGATACTGAGACGAGCCTTACAATCTTCTCACAAATAAAGTACAAAAAGAATGTATGGGGTTTTGTAAAAAGTAAGTTTTCTAATTTACTATTTTCTTATTGTAATTACGTTCAATGTTATGCACAGTACAATAATTTCGATATCCAGATTAAGTCGATATTTTTGTATTTTTTTGACATTCTATTTCTAAACTGCAACTATTTTATATAATCAAATTACACGTTAATTTTCTTTGTAAATAATTTTTGCCATAACGAATGAATTACTGTTTAATACTTAAAATCATAGTAACTATTAAAGTAATAAGATAAAAGTATTACATATTTTTCAAAGTTATTAAAGCAAGATCTCCATAATAAAATTAATACTCATAATGTCAGGAGTTCTAAAACAAATGGGAATATCGTAAAATAAGTGATAGTTGCTCAGAGCAAATGTAAAAAGAATTATAACCAATTATACCAAATGTTATGCATTACTGAAAAATGAAAAGTTACAATAAAAATTGTTCAATGTGTACCAATGAATCGACATAAAAACATGATCAAAAAGAAAAAAGATAAACGGATCTCATAGATTTTCAAACATTTCAGTAACAAAGAGTTTTAAAAATAACTTTCAGAAGTAGTATAACAGAAATTCATTCAACAATATAGAAAAACAAGTAAAACAAACAGAAAGTTAAATGCTCCTGTTTGTAACTATACAGAAGTGGGATTCTTTACCCAGAAGTTATGACAAATCTCGAATTAAATTCAAGCTATGAAACAAGTCTGTAACCGTAACTAATCTAAGCTGATCCTACTCTTTTGTTCCCAAAGAAGAAAAGGCTAAGTCTAAAAGCTTTCGTTCCAATAAGAATCCATGCTAAGCCCATTGGTCAATTTTGTAGTTAGTATGTTTAAATGCAATTTACTGAGGATATTTAGGAACTTAAAATCTTATTTTTGATACTTGAAACGACAATAATCCATTAACGATTTTGCTTCCATATTTTACTTTGAGTTTTGCTTTTTCAAACTTCTGATTTAGTTATGCAAAATTGTAACTCACGAAATTCTTATTTTCTGATTAGGTGTAATCGAAAAGAACTGTTGGGCAGGTTTAGATGAGTATTTTAGTAGTTTAATAAAGGCACTGAGCGTAGAATGTGAGGAGGGCAGTGGCAGTGGCGGATTAAAAAGAAAAACGAGAAGAAGGCGTCGTGCTACAACCACGGTTAATAGTTTACAAACACATTCTCCAGATCGTATGTCTCCCAGCCACCAAACTGCACCGTCAGATTTGCCACACATTCACAACAATATTGGTAAGTGTCTAAAACCATAATTTTTTTCACTGGTATACAGTGAATTATGAAAATATTCTAATGTTTTCAAATGAAATTTTTATTGTCAAGGAAAATTTAGTTACATTACGAATTTCAAATTTATTTAATATTAATAAGTTATTTCTATTATAAATGTAAATACATTAGATTTCGATATTTTATTAATCCTCCATGAGTCCTCATTACGTATTTTTATTGTCATTCAACTTTGTTTACCAAAATATTATTAGTGTAAAACTCATTTTTATAATTCTTTCATTGAATGCTTTTGTAAAATTCACGATATTTTTGCATACATATTTCTGACTAATTTCTTCACACCAATTTTCAAATGGACTGAGATTTAGGCTTTGATTCAGACTATGTTTTTAAAATGTAAACTATGTTGTATGTCATCTGGTCTAGTTGAAAAAGGAAATAGTTATATATTTATTAAGTTCATATAGATATTCATATAGTTGCACATAGATATTAAGTTCAATTTTTGTATGATCAACTTCTTTATTCACGATTTTCTTAATTCTATAATATAGATTTGTACCAAATATGTTATATTTATTTATTACGCAAATTCTTTGAAAACGCAGGTCTCGCATTGCATTAGAAACTCACATTACCAAATATGTTGTATCTGCTTTTACATAAAAATGAATGCATTCTTAAAATTCATTGTTTTTACTTATATGTGTTTTAAGATAATTTACATCAAGCAACCGCTCTTGCCCATTAATTTTGTTTTTGCAAATAGTGTCTTTGGAGAAAACTGACCATGAAAATCATTGCAACATTGAAGTTTTAATGAAATGTAGGATAAATTTGCTTTTAAAATATATTTGTGTTTATGCAATTACAGCAAATTTGGAAATGTAAATTGTACAATTCTTTTTGATATAATGCACTATTATAGGTACTTTCCATTTTATAAATTTTTTGAAAAGTTCAAAAAATGTTATGCAGAAAGAATTTAAGAATTTTTAACGTTTTAAAATAATGTAGGTAATAAATTTATTTCTTCTTAAGTATTATGCAGCTGTATCATATAAGTTGCTTTTGTTATACCATTTAATAATGAATTTTCTATTAACTGTACGCATATCTGTTTTCCATACTAACACTTTTAATGTAGATTTCGTAATTTTGCAAATATTGGGTTGTTCGGAAAGTCATTTCGTTTTTTTTGGGGAACATGAAAGACAGTTTTCGTATAGTGAATAAATATTTTATTAAATTATATATTGGTCATTCTGGTCCAACACCTTTTGCCATCTTTCTGGCAGTAACATAATTCCCCTCTCATAAAAGTTTTGGTCCTTGCTGGCAAAAAA
>JBCFXI010002014.1:0-32731 GCA_038496175.1 Ampulex compressa | reverse complement strand
TATATATACATACAAATAAAAATTATATAGATCTTACTAAATTTAGGAATCGGAGAGAGAGAGAGAGAGAGTGGGAGAGGGAGAGTGGAGGGGGGGAGAGGGAGAGAGGGAGAGCGAAGCGTCACCGAAATCTACTGGTTCCCGAACTGAGTCTAAGTCTAATAGTAAGTGTGTAAATGAGTGTCCGCGCTCCAAAAAATGCTCCCTTATATAATCGGGATTCCCTTCCCTGGGGTACCCCCTCTCTAGTTAAGAAAAATGTTAATCGCGGATATGTTGTTAGTTACTATTCGAGGGTTTGATCCACCGCTCTGCTTATCGGGGGCGCTTGGTGGCCACCCGCTATCTACCCGCAAGGATATTTTTTGACTAGGATATCGGTGACCCACAGCTGTGGTTTGTTGGCTAGACATTTGCTTCCTAATCCCTTTTCAAAATATTTATGGTTAAATTATTAGTTGAATATTCTGGGCCCCCTTGAACGTTCTCGCGCGGTCTTTTGGTTGTTTCCCTTCTTTTTCTCTCGATCTCTTACCTCCTTCCTGAGGTAGGTAACGGCATTTGTTACAACATACAGTCAATGACTCTGTTGATGGTTTTTGTATTGCGAGCAGTCTCTCATGTGCCTTCGCGACAGTAGAATCTAATTCCCAGGGCTATCTTCAATGCCTTTTTCAAAATTAATTTCTGCGTGTGACTACTCTGAATATTAAATTCAATTTTTGAGAACAATAAATTCAGTTTTTGTTAAACATATTGCTCCTGACTATCTGCTTACTCGGAATTATATATACAAGGTCCGGCAAAATGACCTCCCGCACTTGGGAAAGGCGTTGTGAGTTATGGTGGGGATACGGCGGTCAAAATAGCGTAGCGCAGTGAGCATCGTGCATTTGTTGTGGAGGGGTATATTCAAAATGGTGGTTCTATGATTATTACTTAGAGAGCATTTTGCATTCGGTTTAAATTTGGCCGACATGATTCTGTTCCACATAGAAATACGCTCAGGAATTTCATCAACGACCATTTCACAGCTCTTGTGTGATATTTGGTGCCCTGTTGCTGAATTTGGTGTGTGGGGCCTGTATTTTTTTCGAAGAAGATGGGCTAACTCTATGAATTTGAAACGTTGCTGTCACATGATTAAGACCTTTCTCCGACCAAAGTTAAACCAGTTTGTCGGGGATCGTGAAGAGGGAGAAGTCTGGTTCCAATATGACGGAGCTATAGCTCACACTTTGCAGCGTTTTCTAACAATTGTGAGAGAGTTGTTTCTTAGATGACTTCTTTCTTTGGAAGAGAGACATCGCCTGGCTGCCATGTTAATCCGATTTATCATCTTGTGATTTATTTTTTTGGAAACACTTAAAGGCGCAAGTGTACAAACATCGCACCACAACTCTGCAAGTACTTCAGGATGCTATCAACTAGGCAGTGCATTCATTAAAAATGCATTTTTTGAAAATGACACAAACAGGTATGGGCAACTTGTGGGAAAGGCTTCGTTAATGTGTCATCAATGAAGGATGTCATTTATTATTTTTAAAGCCAAGTGATGTGAAATGGCATCGTATTTGTTGTTCGCAAAGTATTTTCTCTGTATCTTTCTTAGTTTGTTAGTAACTGCCTTTTGAAATACGGAAGGTCATTTTGCCGTATCTTGTATATTTAACACGTTAAGCGCCATGCCAAATTTCTGTGCCGTTCCGTTCAAGCCACAGTTAGCCATCAGGCGGGTCCTGCCGGGCCGCTCGCCGATAGGCGAGCCAGAGTATGGACAATTTAGAAAAAAAGAAAGGCAGTGCGCACAAAATTAGAAGATATTGCACCAAATGTTATAATCAGAATCCACGAATATTAGGACCAAAGACAGCTAAAAATGTAACGCGAAAAGTAACAACCTTTTGTAACCAATGTACACAGAAACCTCACCTTTGCTTATCTCGTTTTAATAAATTACATTAATGTTTTTAAGTATTATGTTCTTTTCTGTGAAGCATTGACCAAACAAAAACCGATATCGCATAATTTAAATGTTCCGTCTCCCAAGTACGCAAGGACCGACACACGCGCCGCGATAGAAGAACGAAAAGTCTACCGCCGGTCCGTAGAGACCGGCAAGGCTTGAGCGGAAAGTGTAGCGCCGGTCCCTAGGGACCGGCGTGGCGCTTCACGCCTTAAACAACTGATCTTTGTGAGTAACTGTTTGTACGTGCACGTGTTTTATAAATAAATACATACACGAATTTATAATAAAAAAATTGGTTATATATTAACGAAATTACAACAGGAAAATTTCTGCATCAATTTTTGTTAGCATATTCTCCTCTATCTTTTCACTTGCTCGTGTAGTTGTTAAATTGATTTCTGATTTGGTCTATCGCACCAATTTTCAAGATCGTACGTGTATTAATTCCAGTTTATCTTGCAATCACATAACAAGTTATGTACTTAGACCAACTTTTCGATTTGGGTCTAAACCCTTTTCGAGGTACAATAATTTATTAATCTAGAGTTGTACGAAGATTGTTAAATTCAGTTTCTTAATTTAGAATCAAGTTCTATTTTTCTGTTTATAAAATAGATGGATGAATACGAGAAAAACAATATGTATCAAACTGATTATGTTCACATTCTTAAAATACGATATCTTTTTCCTAAATTTTGTGGCATTTACATTCTAACCTAATCACTCCTCTGATCTTTGTATAAAGACATGTTCGGATTGGATTTAAATGTTCAAAATAAATAAATTTGAAGTGCGGTATTTGTCGATTTAACAGTTAGGATTATTTGAAAAGCAACATCAAAGATGAACATGAACGATATATGCATTGGCAACATCAAATTTTTTAAAAAATACTTTTATAACAGAAGCTGTATTATCAGAGTGTATTATTCATGAAAAAATTACGGACACGTCCTTTTTCGGTGTATACGAATACAGTGTAAAATTTTTGCGACGAACAAATAAAGTAGAATATAATATACGCAACTTAGACGTGCCATAAACGAATAAAGTAAACGACGTGCCATAAAATATTTAAATGGCGCATCGACACCGTGAATAAATATATTAGCAAAGAATTGACAGATTGCCTAAAAAGTCAAGCTAAGCAGTGATAGTTATCGCTACAGGGCACACCGCAACATAATACGGTTCTCAAATGGACAAATTAAATGTTTGTTGAAATGGCGCGAGTTAAGATTATTTAATCATAGGTGGCTGGTTGATTGAAGAAGCTTTTAATACGGCTATATTCTTATGAAACCGATGTTTTTTAAAAGCCAGTAATGGAATAATTTTGCAAACAAATCTCAAACTTAACGTGACATTCATTACCATTTTTCATTTTTGCACTGTTTGGAAATCCCCCACCCCTCCAAATTCCTTCAAAGAACCCAGATACTCATTCTTCTTTGTATACACTTTAGTGTCAGTAATCACGCTGTGACTGACATACCTGACCATAATTAGAGCAATGTGTACATCTTTCCTAAAAATTTGACAATGGTATCGCCTAATTAAAAACTGTCAACAACCTCGATTTTCAAAATTTGATAAAGTCTTCCGCTTTTGGTTTGTATACCACATAATTTATTCTTTGTCGCAGAGAGTTCTTCGACTAAATTTATACAATAGTTATCGTTTCTACATAACTAGAACAGGATAAGTATAAAGTACTACGTGCTTTAAATTTATCAAATCATCTCGACGGTTTTATAGAGAACTTTGCTTCAAAAATATTATTTTTTTACAAGGCTATAGTAGCTTGTTCTATTCGCATTCCGGAAGTATACCAGAAACCAACACACGCTACATTTTTAAAGAAAGCACCAGGTATTATAAAGTTTGATACACAAGGAGATATGGCGGTATTTGTAAGTTCGTAATGTCTTTCTTAGCTTCCCTATTTCCGTTTACAGCTCTTCTCTTTTCCTTTCGTCCCCTTTTTATCTCTTTGTCTTACTAAAGTCTTGCATCACTTCAGCTGTTTCTCTGTTTTCTTTCTTCTTCTGTTTTATTCTTTCCCTTTTTTTGTTCGTGTTTCTTTATTTATCTGGCCTCTCTTCTTCTTACACTTTTATGCTCTTCGCACTGTCTCTTTATTCCTATCCTACCACTTGCGGCTGTATGGTACTTCTAACTGCCTTTTGTACTCTTCGCTTTGACGCCTTAGTTGCTGCCTCTATTTCCAATTTCAAGCTTCCTCATTTCTGCTAGATTCATTCCTTTCTCGGACCATCAAGTACGAGAAGTCGCCAAAGTTCGGAACACGTACCGGACAAAATATCACACTATACGACGGTCACGATATAGTGGCGGCGAGGGGAGGGGCTGCCTAGTATCGCACAGCCGCTGGCTGGCAGAGAGAGGTCTATTCTTATTTTATTCCATAAGACACGACGCTTGCAATCTCACGTTGGGCATTGATTCAGTTTGAGCTGCGCCGTGCCCGATTTTTTTTCTCGTACTCGCTTACTTTATTGTGAAAAATAGTAAAAGAATTGAGGGCAGAAGAAAAGTGTGTGCATCAGTGTAACGAAGTTTCCGTTTCCGGTGCTAGTTAGAGTTAGACATGTGATTAAAGAAGAGATTCTTGCAGAGAGATACAGTAGCAATAAGAAAACTGTGTGCGGGGTAAAATTGTGAAAAAGAGAAGTAGTGGTTAATATGAAAGAAAAGAGTGAGTGGGAAAGCAAAGAGAAAGATAGCTAAAAGGAAATCGGAGAGGAAATGAGGGTGGTAGAGGAAAGAGGTTGTAATAGGACACGTTACGTAACGTATTTCTATTGCAGCTGACAGGAGTGAAGTGCAACAATGAAATCAGGTGACGATGCAATTTTTGTTAAGGGAACAAAATTTTCACTTATAACATACTTTACGACATGTATTACTGACACCGGTTGAGGGTGTTTCTTAATCGTGTACAACGAAGAGCGAAATTCCTACTTGCAACGGATTCAGACGCGTATACATCGAACCACACTTTTTGATCGAGTAATGGAAGGAGGTCGATGCAGCTCAGAAGAGCATTACTCTAAGCCTGGCAACGATTCTGATATCATTGAAAAACTATTTAATGAAACCTGGTATGCGCTTAACGAGTCAAAGCAAACCCGAGATAATAGCAATTCGTCCAATCTGGCATTAAGGAGCGCCATTTCTTTCAAAGAAAAAAATTTTGTAAAGAAAAAATTTCTAAGAATTTTTTTAAAGAAAACTATTACATCGATTCTTTTGAAATTTTTAGATTATATTTATGTGGTATAAATTTTATAGTCCCGTGCAGCGTGCACGTGCGATTATGCACGACGATTATCGATCGTGGTTTCATGGCGGTGCAGATCGGTTTTTGTTTTGTTGATAGAAGGAGCGTTAGTTGCGCATCGGCCGCCATTGATTACACTACGCATTTTGTATCCGAATTATTAAATAAATCCAGTCTTGGTTTATACAAATCTCACGATCTTTGTATTTGTCACCTCATTTATACATATTTACGGATGACATTACAAACTTTTTAGAATAAAAATATTCAGTTTTCTGGTAGTTATTGGCTATTTCCTCAGTCTTAAAAAAAAAGTTACCCCACTGCTGCAATGATTGCGGCCTTGACAGTACTTGAAATAAAAAAAAACATGTCAAACTAGAAGGTGCTGCCTATATAATGTCCCTGGATAGAAAAAAAATTGAGATAAAAAAAATGACGGAATTTTGAAAAAATTCTAAATTTTGCTAAAAATTTGATGATTTTGGCATGCCAAAATTACACGTTTTATGTAATCAAAAAAATAGAGGGGCATTGTACAGAGCAACAACTACTAAATAAACTAAAACTAGATTCAAGTCGATCGGATAATTTGTTATCGAGTTAGAACTGCAGCAAATTTGAAAAATTTAGTTTTGTGAAAAACGCGTTGAAAGTTAAAAGTGTGCCTTTCTAACCTATGAACAGCTACTTTTTAAAAGGCTGTAACTCAAAAACTGTTGGAGATACATACTTCAAATTTTAGTATGTTATTTTAAAAATTATAAACGATTGAAGAATGCAAAAAATCGATTTTTTGAAAGTTTTATACTAGTGATGCCGCTTTAAGACGTAAGTGCCTCGAACCGGGGAGTCGCGAGTTCGAAATTTGAGTTCAAAATCCCGCCATGGTACAAGAAATGTCGGGTTACTTTAATTACATTTTAAAGCGTAACAGCATAAAAGTCTGAGTGACGTCTTAGTGCATCATTGGGATGATTGTTTATTTTCATTAAACAGATCAACAACTTTAGCATTGTTTGGGTTTGTCAGAATGTTAGACTCATTTGCTGTTAGGAAGGATAGACTGTCAGTTGCAAAATTCCATAAGAACTTTCGTTTTTCTGACTTCATTTTGAGACTCACACAGCGACTCGAAGGAAGCTCAGTTTACGTTTACATGCCTTAGTGACCTATGATTGTCGTTCTTGTATATCCTTGTAAGAGGACTTCGATCCTTGGACTTTTCCGCAGCATCTGCTTTCGTTTCTGGCATTATAGCACATAGTACGATCTCTATACTGAATGGCTCAGCGGAAGGAATTCTCAGTTGACCAAAGTGTTCAGCTGATACTTCGTTGCCGGTTACGATTGTGCATAGTGCACCATCATGGTCATTCGACGCATACGGGTCCACGTTCCCTCAGAAAATTTAAGTATTGCAGGGTGATTGGGACTTTTTGTCTGTTTCCATACGTGCAAGGTTTTCTAGAAATGTGTAAAATAATATGATCAAGCCTCAGTGATGTAACAAATCCTTGTCGTCATATGCTGAGCAGGAAGAGATAATAGGTACTCAACGCAGGTGCAAATCCTTTATTATTGCTACATATGTTCTTTTTTCTGGACGGGAATCTTCTTAATACATAAAGTCGGATACATATCGGAACGTTACTAATAAATTATTACTAATAAGACTAATTAGGAAAATTAAAAACGATAAAAAAAAGGTGAAAAAATGGCGAATACCTTGCGACACAATAGCAAAAGGTATAGCTTGGTGAGGTAGACAAATATTTTTTTAAAGTTTTAAAGTATATAACCGCATTTGAACAGCCAATCCACGGAGATTATACAGGCAAAAATTGTGGAAGGTATAGTCATAGGAAAAATGGTCGAATGGTGAACAATTAAAAGGATTAAGAAATAATATGCACAAAACTATATACAATATTTATAGGGATAGGATCTTGAACTGACCTCCTGGCCAGTTCATGCTGAACTGGCACCTAAGTATTACACGTTAGTTGTTTGTGAGTGGTGCCTTTATATAATCACGACAGATTTGAACCTGGTACTGAAAGAAGAGCAAGACGAATAAAGGTCAAGACTAACATGCTAATGAGTAGTTAGCTTACCATTCAGTAACCAACAGACTCTAGGAAGTTAAAATATACCAGGTTAAATTTGCGATTGTCGGCGTGGAAGATTCGTGGTGTATTTTTTCAGTTTTATGTGAATCATTTCAGACAGTAATTTTTCTAATTAATTAGGTTCAGAATCTACGATTTAGGCAACCTCCTTTTTTTCTACGTGGAGGAAGTCATTAAAAGCTGTTCAAGCTCTGCAGCCCTTTGAGGCCGCTCTTACTTAAGTGAGTCTTGTGGATCCTTCAGGCATAAGAACAACTCTAATTTCACGATGTTGCACGATCACTACGCAACGTCTTCCCCTCCCGGGAAGTTGCGTGTAATGGCAGTCCTAGTTCCTATTTAAACTGCCTACAACTCGTCATGGTACGGATGAGTTCTTCCTCAGTGACACCACTTGGAAAATTATTAATCGAAGCCAGGACCAATGCCTCCGTTTTGTGAGGAGCCACGCAGAGTCCCAGCTACGTTATGTTCCGGATGACACAGGCCACCCTGCATGCGGCGAGGCGGAGTGTCTGTCTGTAGTCCTTCCCGGCAATTAGCACTAACATCTCATTCGCGTAGCACGGCAGGATGACATGGGGGACCGGGCATCTTCGCAGTCAACTCTTATGGTTGAATAATTAGTTAATAGGGATTGGTGTTTATGTTTGACATTCGTTAGATGCTTTCTCATCATTATTTTTAGAACCTTATTTTGATTTTACCAATATAGATAGACTCAAAATCTTTGCTGGCAATGCAGTACACGATTTTGTTGAAATACATTTGCGGAACTGTATTCTTACCATTCTTAATTATACTGTTGAAACTATTTGTGGGTGTAGAAGCAACCAAAATATCGAAGTATCTGAGACCATTTCTAATGTTAAAGGATACTTCTCTGATGAACCATACCACCACGTGGAGCTACAGTGGTGTATTGGATAGAGGCTCAGACTGCCACGCGGCAGACCCGAGTTGGAATTCTGCCCACCACCTTTGGTTTTTCTATGTGATATGTATACCGTAGCTCTAGTGGTTCGGAACCCACCTTAAACAGTAGGTCCTAGACCAAATGACCTTAGCAGTCGGTGCCGAAAAATGAATTAAAAAAAAAAAATACCACCATGTTGCCACGAGACAAATTAGTATTATTTAACTTCTGGTTGTTATTAAAATCTATTGTATGGTTATATTTTTAGAGATAAACTACCTTCTGCTGTTTACCGCCTTCTTTCTAGATTCTATGGACTGTGAATATTCTTAATGAGTGTGATGTTTTTTTTCGTGGAGCGTGTGGTGCGAGAGAAAAACGTCTGTCAGTTCTTTGATAACACCTATTTTCTATTGGTGTAGGTGGTTAGATAGGAAATTAACGTAATTGTTGGAAAAAGTAGGTTTTCTGTAATAGTTCATTAAAATATTATTATTATACGTATTAAAAGAATGCCCAGGAGGTTAAACAAACCATTGTTATGCGCTTCTAAAGTAAATTATATTTTTTCGTGGACCGAGTTGAAGATGAACACAGAGTGTCGTAGTTAGGATTTTCATATATGCAATACTGTCATCAACGTATCTATAGCAAAATATACGTTAGTATTGCACAGATAGCAAAGCTTTTTCTTCTAGGTACTGCATCAGGATGTCAGCTGAAATGGCTAAAATTGGTGACCCAGAAAGGTTGTAGGTAATATTATTGAACTTGAAGTGGAGTTAAAAAATGTGGTTTATAGCTTTCCTAAATTCACGTTATGGTATGTTTGTATTCCTGGAAATATGAGGTCAGCGTGCGTCTATACCTGCAAGAGCTGACTCAGACGGGATGTTTATGAAGAATGATATTACGTCCAAAGAAATGAGGAAATGGTTCTGAGGTATATGTTCGAAGATTCTTTAACATTATTAACGGATTCAAAAGTATTGTTGACATAGCTACTTAGATATACGACGGAGTTTGTTATTAACAGATTGCATGCGGGTATATTCTGCCGCTGATTTACGAGCGCAGCAGGCTTTTCTTCGTGAATTTTGCGGGAATTTTGTCAATCAGTAAAATCGTAATAAATCGAAAAACTGCTTCGTTTTTCTCAATGAAACCTTTTTTTATTTTACATTTAACGATTTGTCATTTCTGAATTTATTAACTTAAGTAATTCGACAAACTAAACTTCTAGAAAGAAACAATACAAACCATACATAAACACAATACATACTTATAATGCTCATTGTACTTTTACGATATCGGCCCTTCAACACAAATCTACTAAATACGTGTGGTAAAATATGGGTTTATTGTTGTATATTAAAAGCAAAATATATACAAACACTATTGAAACTACTGCTAACCGGAGAGAATTAGGATTTAAGATTGATCTGGTCGTCGTACTCCTTAACTAATTTTGACGTCGTACTTCTTAACTGTTTGCACCCAACTTCTCTGACTATCTTCGCACTGTTATGGCGTAATAACGTACAAGTGAATAATGTGCTCGCTACTTTGAGTCACATGTATTTTATTTCAGGGATATTCAGGAAATAGTACAGTTATAGGGCTTTGAATAATACTTTAATGGTTACGTCTATACAGTTTGGTCGTCGAGACGAGAGTGCCGATCCGCGAGACTCTTAACGTAGATTCGGCTTTGTCTTACTGTTCTAAGAAAGATTTATCGCCAAATACTCTAAACAAACCGTCGCATGTGGTTCACGAAATGATATTCAATACTCAACATCCGGCGTTCCCAGTAGTATCTAACAGCACGACTCTCTCGGTCGACTGTTCTCGATTGCCTCTTCAAGACTAGCCAGTGTATTTTTCGGCGGACAGACGCATACACACACCCTTATACATTCAAGGCCATAGAATACTCGAAATTTCTATGCCCTTTGTACACATTATGGCGCGACCGTCCGCCTCTAAGACTGCACTGCTAAAACGCATTATCTTTACCAAACGTCCAAATACTTGCAATAAAGAAGAAAGTTTGTAAAAAACAGAAGTAAGTAATGGAACTAATAATGAGACGTAAAGGGTTACCTGGTTTGTCAACATTCGGTAAACCGCATAAGCAAAGAAATGCACTATCACTAAGGTTTCTTGTGTGTAATATCTCATATGTACTTTGAATCTTTTTTGAGATGACAGTAGTGAATAGGTTTCTAGTCAACTAACTTTGCGAGCAACTTTATAAATGTCGGGACATAATGTAACTTGATAGGCGTTGTTATGTTTTGAGGTATCATTCAGGCTTATAGACAGGGATATACTCATGATAACTATACATTTATCAGACACATTACACTCAAACGTGTTTTTGTGCGGTCTTTCTTTGTGCGATTTGTTTTAGAGCGGTCTATGAAAATTTCAGTCAAATTTATAATCAAATAAATAAGTAGTAGTAGGTTTGATTGGTCATTTAGCTTGTTCGATGTTTAATATGTATCTCATCACATGACATAAGTAGCGCGTCGGCCGATTACATTGTATGTGTGTGGAACTTTGTAATCGTAAATCGCAGAGAGTCAACTTTAAACGAGTGCGAGGTAGTATCTTCAAGTGATGAAAGTGATATTGTACCAGTTTACCACAAGAAAGTTCGCGTATTGTCAGACTGCAAAGGATAATAGTTATATGTTTTGAAAAGTTTTGTATGTGTAAACTAAGTAAATATTTTAATAAAATAATTATAAATGTTCGCATGTGTATTTTCTATATCAGATTCAAAGTAGCTTCCAAGCCTCGTGTCTTGATTTCGTTTAAAAATGCAATTCCTAGTTATTTCGAAAGGTTTTGAGTTATTTTCTACGTGAGACTTTTTTTTATGCGGTCCCTATTTATCGCACAAAAAAAAAACTTTTTAATTGTGTTGTAAAAACTATTTCTTATAGCTACTCGTGAAGTTTTGTGCGATTTTTTTTATGCGTTTTCTATTATGCGGTCACTATTCACCTCTCAAAAACAGATTTGAGTGTATTGTGGAAGGATGGATCCTGGGGGTATAAATCAATTAACATCTTAACGTTGTGAGGAGATGCATCAAGAAGGCGTATATCGGACACATCGTTGTGTTCATCTGTCTAAACCAACCCATAGATATTGTTACATGAACTGAGGATACCGCTTGACCAAGCAAGAACAGTTTTCAACGAAGGTGCTGACAGCAGAAGAAAGGTGCGTGTTAGTCACAGGCGCAGAGATATATTGTGCGGCTGAACGGGCACAGAATGATGCGACCATACCCTCGAGTTGTATTAATAGATAGTTGTATTGAGTTATTCGGATCTGGTATTCTAATCCCAACAATCTCTTAATTAATGTAGGTATTGTGCTGTGTATGACAGAAATTTTCAAATTTAAAAAATTACATTTCAAGTTTTCCAATAAAAAAGAATTTGTTGTTGATTCCGTGATCATGGAAATGGAAGCTTTTACTTACTACTTTGTGAGCATGAGCCGCAAGGATGTCAAAACGTCTGCATTATAATAGGAATTGTTTATCACAGAGTGCGGAGATGAATGTTTCCTAGGAATTCGCAGATTATGCATGTACGGCAACATTCCTCACTCATACACGAGCATGCAGGGGCGCGTTATTTATTCTCATTATCAGTGAGTATTTGGGAATTATTATTACTTAATTTTCTACGGGGATTTTAATTTTAAGGCAGTCGTTTAGGTGTAGCGTTGCGTTTGGTTCCACGGGATGCTCCCATTGTAGTAACAGCATTTGAATAACCCCATGCATTATTTTCACGAGTGTGACTCGTGATGAAAATGATGTGCCAAACTTGAATATCACGAGTCAGACTCGTGATCTTAATCTCGGGCGAAATATGATTATCTCTAATGGGATTCTGTGTCTCCATATAGGCCATATGTTACCTAGGGGATAGTGTTACTTTCCTTTAAAAGTTTTTGATCCAAATTCATTTGAATTTCCAAAGAAAACGATTCCGTGAAGTAAATACGAGCGGGACTATGTAACTCAGTAGTAAGGTGTCGTGTTTCAAATTGCGCAACCGCTCAGCTCCTTCTGCGACCATTCCGGCGGACAAGTTTGGCACGGCTTCTTCAGAATTTTGGTGTAGTACAAGGGGATAATTTGGTAAAAGTAAACAATAATTTAGACTCAAATTTTTGTTATACGTATTGTGAAAAAAATTGAAAAATGGGTGAGGGAAGGGAGGTAAAATAACGGAAGGAGCAGGGGAGATAGAGAAAGATAAGGGGATTAAAGTATAGCAGGCAGCAAAAAGAGGTGAAAAGGAAGGGGTGCCGCTTTGTTTAAAAAAAAATTAGGAAAAGAATAAATGGCGAAAAGTAATAAGACTCACAATAGGAAATGAAGTAACGAACGGAAAATATTGGGTAAATAGGGTGGATTGGAGATATAGCATATGTGGGGGAGAAAAATAAAAGAAACATAGGATCACATTTCGAGAATATATCACAGGAAAGAAAGGGGGGAGTGTCCCCTGGGGAAACATTAATTTCAAAATAAAGTGCCTTTATCAGTATATATGCGTGCTTATTTTCGTTTACGAAAAGATTTGTCAAGTGAACTTGGTTTTCGTTATCCCAGATAAATAGGGTAAATTAGTGTTAACATTATGTCTATCATTAATGTCAAGGTTGCCACACATTTCCTTTTTTTTCGTGGAAGAAATATTTATATACTTCACTTCTGTCTAGAGGTGGAGGATACCTGTATCGTGTCGGCTAAAACCTCAACGGTAGCCGTTCTATGCGCAATGAGGGGGATTGCGGAACGGGAAACTATAAGCAATACATAGTGTTGCATCTCTACGCTTTGTTCTCAATGGATGTTCATACTGGCGGCTGGGGGGGGAGGGAGATCAGAATTATCCTTGGACCTGCTTAATTAATTTGGCAGCGTTGTGCGGCTGTCACACAACATCATCTCTCCCTGGGAGTTGTTTGTAGTGATGGACGAAATTCGCATTTGGGCCATTTGCAATGGAAGACGTCTACACGATAGACCCCTCTCTTAGTGCCACCCCTCCAAAAATGACGAGTTCAGCTAAAATGACGGAGGGCGTCTGCGCGTCCTAGTTCCTCGCCCCATCCTTTGTCGCGTGGAATGCGCCTGATTACAGTCGCGTTCGCAAAACGTCAGAGAAACTGTTAGAAGAGTGTATCGATATAGATTGGTGATCAAAATCATGGTGATCAAAATTATTTAAAGTCGTGTTGAAATAATATACAATATATTTGTCAGCAGGGGGACAAATAAGTTGGTTTTCTGAAAAACAATCATCAGTCACCGTATCAACGAGAGAGGCCAAGTGAGCGGTATTCTTTGGAGCGATGTATAAAACCGTGTATTTGCGTACATTAATCCAAGAAATGAATGGAGTAGAATATGTATCTGACCCAATGGATGTATTATGTGACAAACAGAATGCGATTGTATTAAGTAAAGAGAATATTCTTTACCAGAAAATTGAACCTTTTGACATTAGCTACCATTTCTCAACAGATGCTCGAAACAAAATTAAAATAAAATTTGTCTCAATGAAGAAGAGTGTAACAGATATCTTAATATAGTGTTTGATGAAGGATGGTTATTTGAATGTGCATGCTTATTAAATTTGACATCTGTTTAAAATCGATGTTCAAAACGAAAGTTGTGAGAGAGAATGTAAAATTGAATCTCTAGATTCGTAATTCAATTTCAAATATCTGCACTTAAGTCTACAGCATATGTGTATACATTGTTTTACTCTATTTTTCGTTGTTACAAGTGGTCGGCTCGCCCAGTTTTTCACCCGGCATGGCCGTTGGCGTGTAAATAACTCGTCGCTGATAAAGTTAATAAGTTACTATATAAATTAATTCAATTTTTGCTATTATTTTTTGTCTTTTGCTTTTATGTACCTTATTAGAACATATTTCTACAAGTTAATTACTATTGGATTTTACAGTTTATAAAGTTTAATGTGACGCAAAACTAATTTTTATTTCTTTGCTAAAAATGCACTACATGAAAGACTGAAAGTAATGGAGTACCTGTTTGTGCTCTAATTTTAAAAGTGCACATTTTGTAATTTCTCAGCCCTTGAAATGTCCTTGCAACACGAATTGAATACACACTCTACTGAACACTCAATGTATGGTACTCTCGTCCTGTTAGGCATGCTTTTGTTCATCCCCATTGTTCACATATGTCACTTGCTACTCAATCAAGATAATTGAATTTGTATTTTATTTGTATAACCGAATAACTTTCTTTGACCTGTCGTCTGCGTTTTTGATATTGTTGTCGAATAAAGAAATTCAAATGCTAAGATATAATAATACTGCCTTTGTTGTTCGGCATATTTAATGATAATTGTCGTAGCAGTTTATGAACTTTGCTCCAAGTCTACTACAATAATTATCAAAATTAAATGCTGCTTCTTTTTATCGCATTATATTAATTTTAAAATATCTCTTAATTATTGTGAGCAGTATAATAAACGAGTTTTTGTTTAGAAAGTGTTTTACTCGTTATTATTGTGATGCTTGTGAAAGTCAAAGTACTTTTTACATATACTTATTCTTTTACATTTTTCTATATTTATCCAAATCGTTTGTGCATACAGGTTTCCAAAACTATTGAGGACCTTTGCGGCTGTTGTGGCTATACTTATTATGATCATTGGCCTTGCTGGAAATTTACTCACAATTGTCGCTCTATGCAAATATCCCAAGGTGCGTAATGTCGCAGCAGCTTTTATTATAAGGTAAGTGATACGACAAATATTACAATGCATTATTCCCTTTTACACAGAGTAGTAATAAAATCGCAATACATTTACCGATATCATCTTTTCCATATCCTATAGATGGTATTTTGTATTAGATAAAATTAACATACATTTTATTAAATAAAACTGGATAGTTTTTGTTGTTACGCATGCTTTTACAATGTACAGTTTTTGGTACAAGATTGGTTTTAAGTAGCTCAGATAATGTTTTCAATGAATTTTGTTTTTCCCGAATTGCATGCAGTCGCACTATTCTCGATATAAAAGGAGATTTGCGGGAAAACGTGCACACGCTCGAGAAAACAGAGTAGACGTTCATTTATACCTATAGGAATGCACAGGAAACTGTAGGAACGTAAGGAATGTGGAGGATGTTTTTCTATATCGGGGCTGGGCACCTTTTTCTATCAATGGGTTAATTTCAATTTTCATATCACGGGGAGGTCCTTTTTTTGTGAATAATGCAACTAAATATATCAATATATATTACACGGACCATGACTATAAGTTTCTGCGCAGTGTACAATCCATTTACAGCATTGCCATGTGCGAACAAATTGAATTATTTGAAATTATAAACTGCGTACCGGGCTTGACTCCACAATATCACGGGCTGGATGCGTCCCGCGTGCCGACGGTTGCTCGTGCCTGATCTATATACAGATATTGTTGAGACCATGGCATAATTAAGTACTCAGCTTATTGATCATTTTGTTGATATAAACTACGAGTCATGATGTGTTTAAATGAAAAGTATTTTAAAAAACAACAACTCATGGAATTATGTCAGCGATACGATAACAAAAACGGAATGTCACAAAATCGGATGACTGGCCATAGTAATTCAGCAACTATCATTGTTAAATGATGGAGTTGAATTACGGAGTTTAGGTATTCCTTTCTGTGACCTCTATTAGAAGAGCTTTCCCCATATTGAAGTTTTTATCGATTTATTTTTCACCAATTGAAATAAACATCTTGCTTTCCAAACTTTGACACAGACGATAGGTGTTGTTTTGTGAAAAGGACCGTCGGTGCCTTTGGCGAAGTACTGGCACGACGATTCGTCTTTATACTATTTCTTGAAATTCGAATTCGCTCGGGCCTCTGAGCCGCAGATGACGGCGACGGACTTTGCCAGGAATCAAATGAGGAAACGTTTTCGTAGTTAAATATAATAAACAATAGTTTATTCAAGTACGACAATAAATACAAGAAGTCCTCTCCTGCTCTCCGAGGCGTAATATACTCAGGTGACCGCGCGTGATTTCAACGTCGCGATAAGTATACGCTTCCGAAGCAACGCTCGTGGAAAGAGGAAATAACGCGTGTATATTTTGAGGAATTTCCCTCCCGCTGGACTCCTCCTTGGTGACTCCTTGAAAAATGCAAGTGCAATTTGGCTCCTCGCGATCAAGGCTATTGGTCTATTATTAGCTCTTAGACGACGACACGAGTGACTACTGCCCTTGTTCCGTGCCCTCTGGTTTTCCCTTTAAAAGCAGGAACGACAAAACGGCCGGCGTAACGCTTGGGTCGCTCCAAGAAATCTAAGATGACTCATAGGGATACGAGAGCCCTTAGAGTATTCCGGCTCCCGGGAAACGACTTCCGTTCGGCTCTGTTCAGCTCGCATACGCAACCTGAGGTGACCAAACTGGTAATCGTGTCTGTCTAGCCGCAGTTGCGGGGGGAGGAGATTAAGGCCTAGCGTCAGACTCATGGAGAATATCCAGCTAACGTACGTGAGTTCGGCAATCCGAAAATCGAGCGTTCCCACGACGCCCGAATACGCACCAGGTATTACTCGCGTGCTTTTTGGGACGGGAGTACGATTAGTGGGAACGGTTGGAAATGATGGTCAATGGTCTACGATACATAAGCTTGCTAGGAGACTCGGCATGCACCGTAGTGAGCTGGGCGATTTCTTCGCGAGATGATCGGGTCACAGAGCCGCACCGCCTAGAGCCGGTTGAGCGCTACACTACCTGAACGCACTTTACCAAGCACAGCGGAAACGCCAAATATGAGACAAGTAGGGTACCGTAGTGAGGTAAGTCGTCTCAGCGGTGCCTGGTGGGCTAGCAAGAATAGGTAGGAATAGAACTGTAAGATCCTTTGGTAGTATTACTAACCGTCCCTCGTTCTAGCAGTTGTCGAGTGATACGCTCTCGCGAATGTGAAACTAATAATGATACAGCGAATAATGATGACAAAGATTTGGGTAAAAGGGCCCGGATGTCTTTATGTTTCCCAAACACGTCTTTTCTGTCGAGCCATCAGATCAAGAGTGCCGCTCTCGTGCGGTGCATCGACCTCCTTCGATCGGAAGATCTAAGTAGGGGTTCGATGCATGCGCATGAAACTCATTTGCTCAGGGGACACGGCGTGTCCCTTACGGATCGCTCGCGCCTATGTAACCGATCGTCCGGTTACATTTGTAAACAAAAAAAAAACAAGCGAAACAGTAGTCATATCTCTCGATACCTTCCTTACTTTCACGTAACCTTTTCCCTTCTATCTGTCTGTCACTCCTCGTCCTTTTAGCCACGGTTATCTTCGCGTCAGTCACTCCCAGCCTCCTTTCACCCACTTTCTTCTTTTTTTTCCTGTAGCCTTCTCATCCATGCCCACCCCTAACAGTATCCCTTTCTTTGTCCTTGCTCCCTTTTCTCTGCGTTTTTCGTCCATTACTTATTCGTACCTCTCCATCTGCTTCCATGTTTCATTCTTCCTTTCACAGAATTGACATCTACGTCGTTTCCTAATACCTTGATTGCCTTATCTCGCAGTTCAACCTAAATCTCACCATCCTTCCTTTTCGCACATCTGTCCTCATCAAATACCTTGGGACTCTCACCGTCTTGACCTACTTTTATTACGTGCTTCATCTCGATTTCGCCGTCCTACCCCACTTTTCCTTGCCCCTACACCTAAGTGTCTATCTTCCCTACCTCATCCTTAACCCTTTTATTGCCGGACGACGATATATCGTCGTTCGCAACACTTGCGAAAAGTGCCAGCGACGATATATCGTTGCGCATCCAATAGAGCCGTGTTATTCGCATTGCGAGAGAACTTTACCTCAAAATAAATTTAGAAATCGTTACAAATGGTTTAATTTCATTGTAAGAGAATAAAAAAAATTGTTTTTGGATAAAACTTTTTATATGGTTATAAGCTATGCTGGTTCGTACCGAGACAGCCTATATGCTGGGGCGATATGGTAGTATCTCGATACGGGCCAGCGTCTTGGGACCGTATTTGCGACGTTCAATAGACACGTAATCATAAGTATGCGATTACGATTACGACAGAAAATCTCTTTGAACAGAAAATCCTTTGAACAGAAGATATCAGGCCAGCGTCTTGGGACCGTATTTGCGACGTTCAATAGACACGTAATCATAAGTATGCGATTACGATTACGACAGAAAATCTCTTTGAACAGAAAATCCTTTGAACAGAAGATATCATTTTGAGATGGCAAGAGGAAGACCAATTAGTCTTTCCTTGGCCTTTCTAAAGTGCGTTTCTAAGCAGTGTTCGCGAACCGTCAGTTATTTTATACAACATTTTTGCAAAAACTACACCCTTTTACGGATATGGATGACGCAGAGTTAGTTCGATTTATTGATTTTTTTCAGTGGCGTCATACCACCTACACGATCCACTTCTTCTGTAACAGGTCTGTCTTACGATTGCCGTGCACTGTGCAGTTATGCTTCTGTTCTCAGGACCGATATTGGTTGTTTAAATTAAATTATTTTTGTTTAAATTAAATGGTTGTTTAAATTAAAAATTATTAAAAATGTTATAGTTATACTTCATACTACGTGATATACATAAAACTGTGATCAAACGATGACTGTTCTTATATGCAAATACTGTTTGAAGAAGAGCAACCTGTTTGCACGTTTTTTTATCATGTTTTACATTCATGTTTTTCGTGTGATTTTCACTAACTATTGAAATACAATTGGCCTTACATTATTCTCCGTTTCTTCCCTAATACGTTGCATTTTGAATTTTTTCAATATCGTTCTTAGTTTGGTTTTTATGAGCGTTTTCCTATACCTTAGTAAAATTGTCAAATTCGTCCGGTTATCTTCGCATAGGCACCCGTTTGGCGCTCGGCACTAAAAGGGTTAATTTCTCTTTTCTCCTCTTTCTTCTTTGAGACGTATTCCAACTATCTCAACGAATTCTCCTTCCCCGATAAAGCCCTCTTTTTACTTCCCACGTGAAACCTTTGTCGTCTCTATTCCTCTGCACCTGCTGCTAGCAGCTTTTTGCCTACTCGCTCTGCTTTTCTCTTTCTAATTTCTCTTCGAAGTTTATCGCCTTTCTCCCAAACCTTGCCTTCAATCGATCCGTCTTCCTTTCCCTTATCCACTCTTTTCATACTAGATCTCCGCTTCGAAGATCAAAATCCTCAGCACCAACCATTTAATGAGATTATCCTTCTGATACAGTTCCCCAGAACCTTCCTTTTCCTATTCCGCATTTTAGCCCCATGAGCCCCATCAGTGTCCTCACTCTACCCCTCACCTGCATCCCTTGTCTCTCGTTCCGCCTCATTTTATATCTCAGATGCGTGACGTCCTTCACTTTCTCTGTCCTTTCTCATTTTCACGAATATGCCAGCTTCCTGTTTCTCCCCTCAAAGGAGAATTACATTTTAAGTATGCGCATCCGAAAAATTTTTTTCTGCACGCATACTATTTTTTACTTCGCCAAATTCTCCTACTTCTATATTCTTTTTTATCTATCTATTTAATGGTCAGCTTTGATGGGCCTTTTCTCAGCTTTGACTCTAGTTTTATTCTTATTCCGTGCTTCTTTCAATTGCACATCTGTGCCATCATCTGAAAAAAGAAAACAAAGATAAACTGCTACTATTACAAACTACTGCAAAACTAAACTATAAAAATAAACACGTGTGGGACAAGCTTTTTTTTTGAGTAAATATTTGTTTTTGTTTTTGTATAAAAAAAGAGAACCTCTTCTTCCTTCTACGACTGTACGCTTTCCTTCTACACACAACTATTTGTCAGTTTTTATTCAGAAATGATTACCAATACAAAATATAGTTGCCTTTTTATAAAGTTTGCCCTTACAATTTCTTATAAATTTATTATAATAGAAATTTACCGCCCAAACTCGATTAAAAACAACATTTTTAATTACATTACCTCTAGGAATAGAAATAAATAAATTCTTAAGAAACCCACCCTGAAACAAGCAACATTACTTTAACATTCTCAAAAACTATTGATTTGGCATTGATATCAATCGTTTCCAATTATTTTTACATGTCACCCTGTCGCACTCCTATATGTTTTTTTCTCCCAAATTGCAAGTCATATATACATCAAGATTGATAGAAAGTACTTCACGAATTCAAGAGTGAGGGTGGAACCCATATTTATGTAGAGGGTGAGAGAGGGGGTAGGGTTTGGGAGGGGGTAAATGACACTAGTCGGAGAAAGCGTAGGGAAAATGCATGAATGCACATATAACGGAAGTATAAGTAAAATACATGGGTGCACTCGTATAGTGAAAGAAGAGACAAGTTACGACTTGGGAAAGTGTAGGAACGAACAGCCACTTCTGTTTCTTCCAGCTTACTCTTGATGTACGCCACGCACATGGGGGAGAGACCAAGGAGGAGAGGTATTATTCTGTGATTCTCACCTCATTTTTATGTCTGGCAAGAGAGCCACTTTCCTCCTGCACACTGTTGGTTGTAGATCGATAAAGATGAAAAAATTCTTCATCTCATCATACTTAGTGTAAGCTAAGGTCAATTAAATGATGTTGAAAGAGCAAAAACTTTACGTGAAGCATGTGGGAAGTTACAAAGAATACATGAAACAAACAGACTCGTGCGATAATGCATGATTTCGATATATATATATATATAATATATATATATAATAGATTGAAGGAGCAACAGAATTAGAGCATGGTATATCATGTAAATATAGTTATGCAAAAAAGAGAGCAATTACGGGACACAGATGACAAGTTACCTGAGAATTTATCACCTATAATGTTATTTCACTGTCCAGTGAATATAAAATATGCTGAATGGCAATAAAACATTGGGAATAAATTATATTTTACAGGAATGGAGATAAAAGCTAATAAAATGTTTTGTTTCTTTACAGATGATACAGACGCGGGTTTGTCGTATGGACACAAGAAATGAATAATTTGTTCCGAAACTCCTTGAGCAGAGAAAGAACTTGGAATGCGACCGTAGGGATGTTAGGCAGCAGGGACTAGATGGTTCAGCTTTATAGAGCGCGCAATTAATACACTACGCAGAAATGAATGTACGTGTGAACACAAGTTACAGAACCTTAAATAACTTATTGCCAGTAGAAGAAGATAAGAGATGGAGCTACGGTGGTATAGTGGATAGACCCTCAGACTGCCACGCGGCAGACCCGAGTTCGAATCCCGCCCATCACCTCTGGTTTTTCTATGTGATATGTATACCGTGGCTCTGGTGGTTCGGAATTCACCTTAAACAGTAGGTCCTAGGCCAAATGACCTTAGCAGTCTGTGCCGAAAAATGAATTAAAAAAAAAAAAGAAGATAAGAAAAGAATGCATTACCGTTAGAAATTGAAAAAATGTTCTTTTAGAAGAAATTTTTGCATTGAAATTATTATGTATAATACATTGGTAACATTATTTGATTCAAAGGATTGATTAAAGTAGTTGTGCGACACGGATGGTGGACCAACTATTAATTCCTTTTTTTCAAAGTTATAATGCACTTTGTGAGGGCTATTAAATGATTCTTGTCAGAGCTATAGTACGGTTTTTATCACAACGATAATTTATTTTGCATTTGGACAACTGGTCAAGCAATTAATGTTACGAAATCGTTATACGTAATAACTCTGATGCAAAAGTTTCTTCTTAAAGGAAATTTTTTCAATTTTAAAATATAATTCATACTTTTCACGCCTTCTTAGGTTGGTAATAAGTTATATTAGGTTTTATAATGTTGTGTTCACTCATTTCTATAAATAATACTATTAAATATGTCACTGTATATTGTAACTACCATAATTATACATTTCTGCGCAGTTTGTAAGTAGCGTGCGGGTCGATCATGGAGCCTATAAATCTGGAGCAATTGGACCCTGCTGCCTGACACGTCCACAGTCATATTTCAAGTTCCTGTTGCTTCCTTTGAGAAGTGATGCAACAAATTATTAATTCTTTGTGTACTTTGCGTCTACTCAGCGGCGATCGCCTTTGCACACGTTGAATTAATTTTATTATTGACATAATTTCGTTATTAAACAAAATGATGTCGTTTGCAGTATTACATAGAGTAATTTAACGCATTAAATACAATATTACGTGGACAATTTGATTAAATGAAAATTATACGTAATCTTACAGCTAAGGATAAATACGATAGAGCACTATATAGTATAGTAAATAATTTTTTTTTGATATATATATATTTTTCTGAAATTGTTGTATGATTTGAATTTAAATACTTGTTTTTGGTTGGAAGCACGCTAGTTTAATAATGAGCCTGTTAATTATGCCACTTTCGGTTTTAATAATTTTGTATTTATCCATATGTATTGGAATAATTTTTCCGAACTTCCAATAAAGTGATGGAAGATTATCGTTACGCACGATTACTAGAGTCTATTGAAACAGCATATTCTATTGGTTACTCTCATATAATGCGTTCATAAAACTCTGTGATATATTTGTTTGACCAACACTTGATAGAGGATTGATGGGACGAAAATTAAAAATATTTTTCTTTGAGGTAAAAATGTACATTTTTTCGTATGTTAAAAATGCAGAATCAGTAATCCTATAGTAGTAGTAATAGGGGGTGAGGGGAGGAGGTTCGGCTGCTTTTCTCAGTATCTTATCGTACTGAGTCTCTTGTCTATCTCCCTCTTCCTTATCTTACCGACCACAGCCAGTCGATTCATCATGCTCTGCTACCCCGGCGTGCCGTGCTCCTGCTGGCGCGTGCTGACGTTATCAGCATCGTTGTTGTCGTGGATCATCGTTGATCATCGTCATCGTTGTGGGTTGTCGATCGACAACAGATAAGTACTGAATCGTATTGCACGCTTTGGGGACAAATGTGAAACACGCATGCGCGTATTTGATGCGTGCTGATGCGCGCTGGTCATTTGTTGGTGCAAAGAGCCAATCTTGGCACGGTTAGTTTATATAAATATGGTGCTTTATTGAAGTGAGATTAACAAAAAGCATCATTTCACTTATCGTCATTATTCAGGAATTATATACACGATAATGAAATATGTATGGTGGTTCCCATTCCAACTCGCTTCTAGCCTCATACTAAATTTTCCTCGGATAGGTAATGAGTAAGAAGTACGGTGGAAGAAAAAAATAATTTATACACGCGATTTTGGGTAAAAAAACAATAATTTATTTAATTATATATTTATTTTAATAGGAAGTGTTTGGTTGGGAGTCCGAAAAAGTCCTGGTACAGTTGCAGGATTTCCTTTACGTCATTATTCTTTTTTATGAGATGTATTTCATATTAATTACTTTTTCAATGCTAATGATCCTAATCATAATAACCCGTCCATTGCAGCGCTTTCTCGAACAATAACGCTTAGACTGCACCAGAATATTCAATGATGTCACGCTATCTAATACGTAATTGTATACGTGATGATGTACACCTTTGTAAGGCTTACATTATTCGTTAACATAACTTTACTCTGTATAATGACGCAATACGTATTAGATGCAATAGTATTTCTACATTTAATTTCTATATTCTCAGAAATATATTTTTTTTTATTTCTTTCGCGTAATTACATAATTTTCTCGCGTGATTCGTTGGCGGATACTACTTTAACATCTTATCTTGTACAATAAGGTAGAACGCAAGTTGGGAATTAGTTGGAATAGTGTTTCTACCTGCTTACAGGGTCAGGTTAGGTACACTTTTGTACGCATCCGCCAAATCAACATTTTTTTTGCGATCCAATAAAAGTGGAACCATGTAATTTCTAGACTAACAATAAATTTGTTTGACTGGATGCGTATAAAGTCAGACCTATCTTGTCCTCGTATAATTAAATAAGCTCTTCAGTTAAAACAAAAATCTTTTTCAAATCGAAACTCGCGTTGAGCAGTGTGTATTTTTTTCAAAATACTGTATAATTGTACTGTAAATATTGTAGGTAAATGAGACCGCCTAAACCCGTGCTAGTTGAAAAAAAATGTGATTTGCTGGAAATGTACAAATTTACACCTAAACTGACCTAGAAACTGCGATATGTAATTTTTCGTACCAAGAAGTGGAACACAAAATATTCATACGTAGAAGAATTATGTATTTAAAGATGATGCAAATTTCGCCATTAAAATTTATCTAAATTTTTATTCATGCAATAAATGCAACGCAAATTTGACGAATAACAGACATTCGATGGTGTATCAAATGTATGTTTACACATGACCCCTTCTTTGTAATAGTTTGCTCCAATTTAAATTAACTGGTGAAAAGCGTTATCGTCGATATGAATATAAAAATTAAAGATAAAATTGATTGTGTAAAAAATATACGGATGCATGCTCCCGGACACACGCAACCCGGTCCTAATACCGGGGCAGTAATCCTGGTGGCTGTAGTGCGGTCCGACCGCGACCTATTATCGCGCAAGCAATTCGCGCTTGCCGTGAAAATAAGTAAGGCAGGCGCTGTAGGAAGATTAGAGACGATCGGTAAAGATCATTATCTGCCGAACAAATAAACAGGCATTAGCGACCGCTCCTCACCGAGGCGTCATTTTTCAACCCGCTACATACGGTACCTCGAGCGGTCCCGCTGGCAGTTGACTGACGACGATCGCTTTACAGAGATATCATCACAATTGAATGAAACTGGGTGAAATTACAAATACTCTCCACTTAAAATGTTGAGCGCGGCACCGGTCTCTACCCAGTGCGTGAAGTCACATGTTTTGAAGTTACGGATCACCCTGTATCATTGTTTTACTTGAGCGCTCGCTCGCTGCTGACTGAACGGAAAGGACAACAATTTTGGTGTGACGTTCAACGTGTCAAGGGAGGAGATACATGTAGATGATTGGAAACATACATTTTTTTACATAAAATGTTATGACAACTATTTAAAAATATGACTTCAGAAATTCAAAAAGAATTTCGAATAATTATGGAAGTTACAGCTTCTGAGCGTAACGTGTGCGTAAGATAATGTGCTATTGTAAGGCACTGGAATCTCTGATTAGCCGATAAGTTATAGATATTGTTGCGACTAGGAAAACGGGCGCAGGAACCACCACGTTTCATGTTTGATAACCACTGTTTAATAACACTAATAATTGTACAGAAATGGTAGAGTCCTAAGAACGTGTCTTCACCTTTCGAAGTCTTGTCCAACTCTCCTTTTATAAACAAGCTTCTTTTGTCTGGTCGTCGGGGAGGCAGCAGGAGCGGGCCCTCCGACCACAGGCGCCCGGCAAAACAATATCATTCACTTTTCACTTCTTAAATCTTTAAATGCGTTTTTCTCAAAAACACATTTCTGAACTTTGCAGGAATTCACTATTGAAAACTGTTGAACGGATCTTAACACTTTACCGACCGGTAAGTCTATTAACAGGTGTTTTCTTTTTGATACCTCCCGACCGGCAGCCTCTTTATCCGCTTTTCGTTCCCGACGCTTATTAACCGGTTGCCTATTAATTGGTTTCTTAACCGGATACTTATCCACCAATAGTTTGTGGATCGGTTGTCATAGCAACTAATACTTTGTTATTTATTATTGAGGTACAAGCGTTTGACTATACCACTGGAAGCTCAGATATTATTATTTAATTTTTTAAATATTAGGTACCCTTTGAATACAGAAAGTTAGTTTTATTTAGACGATGTGCTTAATTATTTTCAAAGTTATTCAGTAAATTTTATCTGTAAATTATGCACTATTTCAGTACACAAAGGTGACTGATTTTTGCGATATCATACTTAAAAAAAATATTTAGATATTATTTATGTATTATTATTTATTTTACTAATAGATAAAATTAATATTGTTTACCATTAATAATATGAAAATAAAAGATGTTATTAGATTTAATTATCTTATAATAACAGAACGCAAAGAATTTTATATGAACATAAGAAAATCCGAAAGCCAAAACACTGTAGATGTCAGAGAAAATCTGTGGCTGAGTGACCGATCGGCAGGACATAGGATGTCGAAATGCTACCGGTCGGTAAAGAGCTAATGAAACTTTAACCATAACTGTATAGCATTACTACCTTATATATAAAGCTACGTGTTTTAAAAAATCACCAAAAAGTACTTTTTTTTTTTATAGAAAAGAAATGCAAAATTAACGTTAAAATACAAACTGTTATATTCAAAGGCGCACAAGTCTTCCAATTTCCATCTTTTCTTTGTTTTTTTTTTTAAATTCACATAGAAGCTACGGATATCAATAATAACATTTTTTTCAATCAGTTTGATTTAGATAAATAGGAAGTAGTGTAGAACTCTCGCTTTTTCCAATCTCTGCCCCTGTGAGCTGTCTACGACCTTTAGTCTTGTTTTGGTAGCGGTTAGAGATGGAGATTTCTTTCGCTTCTTCCACCAGGTGCGAATTACGCTCTGTGATTCGTTTTTTGTGTGCAAAAAATACTGTGCCGGTGGACATTCTTTCCCAACTGTGTGAAGTCTACGGAGAAAAGTGTATGGGCGTACAATACGTGCGCAAATGATGCAGAGAATTCAAAAACGGACGTACAGACGTCCATGACGAACAGCGGTCTGGACGGCCATCGGTTTCGGACGAAACGATTGCGGAATTGGAAGAAGCATTGCCGAAAGATCGAAGGGTGGCGGTACGGGAGCTCTGCGACGTGATCCCTGATGTCAGGAAACTTGCATTGACCAAACATTGACAGGCCATTCAAGGTATGCCATAGTTTGTGCAAAGTGGGTCTCGAACAATGAAGAATCTTCGTCGTGCTATTCGAAACAAGAGAAAAAGCATGCTCACGAAGAGAGTGCGTTTCCACGAGGATAACGCTCGCCCACTCATCGCCGGTGTATCAAACGATCTTATTAAAAAAATATATTTAGTTGGAATACTGTCGCACACCCGCCTTACATTCCAGACATAGCGCCAAGTGACTACTATCTTTTCACTGAGTTGTAGAAACACCTGGGTGGGATGCATTTCAGAACCGGAGAGGAGCTGAAAGAAGAAGTTTTAAACTATCTTCGCGGCGCGGCGGGAGCGAGCTACAACTCAGGCATAAAGAAAATGGTATATCGCATGCAAAAATGCGTTGATCTCTACAGCGATTATATAGAAAAATAGGCGAAAGTCTAAGCTTTCCAAAAGTGTATTATTAAATGTCAATAAGCATGCTTTTTATTATGGAAATTCATTGGGAAAAAGTAGAAAAATATTTAATACGAATTCATACTCTCCAAAAAATTGCTGAAAATCATGCATTTTTAAGGTTTCTACTACATGTATTTTCTCCCATAATATGTATGCGTACTTCCTTATTGAACAAGTTAAGATTTTTTACTAACGGATAATGTAATAATAATTCTATAATAATGCGATAAATATAAAAAAGTGAATTTTCGAAAAGGAAGAAATTGAATGTAAAAATACTATTCTGACATGTATGGAAAGCATAAAGCTATTTTCAAATAGAATCTAGAGGAGGGTGGTGATGGCAGAGAGGGATAGTGAAGTGCAGCGGCCAGAAAGGTGGGTAAGGGGGTAAGAATAGATAGTTTGAGGTGACATAAGGAGATCAGAACAGTGGAAGTACCGAGATATTTGGCAGAGAAACGAAGTGGTGAGTGCAAAATGCGAGATAAGAGAAAGGTGGTACTAGAAGGTGGAGGAAGAGATGTGAAAGCACGAAGTTGGAGAGGGGTGCAGCGTACACAGCATAAAGGCTGCTACGGCTGTCTGATGTTTTTCTCTTTGTAATTTTGCACCAAAAGCGTGTATAAACAGTCCATAGAGCAACAAAAAAATTTTAGACAGAAATAACAGTAAAAGGAAATAACTAAGGACTTTTCTATGTAACTGTCGGCCGCGTCGATATTTTGCGGTTCGAGTGTGGTTCGGGGTTACAGCATCTGGCAGTGAAAGTTAACCACGAGCTACATTCGGGATATCGCCAGAGCGGTTATGGATAGTGGGGTAGAGAAGCCGCGGATGGGGTGATTGTTGGTAAGGGCAGGCAGGGGAAGGGTTAGAGAACACAGATGGGGGCCAATGTGAACGAGACGGTTAGTGAGCGCGTATAGACAACGTGGTGAGACGATCGGACGGAATTAGAGGGGATGAATGAGAGTATGAATAGTGAGAGAGATGATGGGGAAAGATAGAACGGCAAGGGGGTGAGAGCGTTTAGATTGAGGGCTATGCAAGGGCGACATAATGAGAAGGGTAGGAGGAGGCTAATGTTAGGAGAGTAGGAGCACAAGGAGAATGTGGTTGAGGCATGGGAAATGAGATAGATAAATGAGCGTGGAGAAGATTGTAAGGTGGCAGGGCGAGCGTTTGTTGCGTGAGAGGGACAGCGTTGTTGCCTCAACGTAACCCGATTTGAGAAGATGAGAAAGATTGACATTAAAAAAGGTGGTAGTCTCTCCCTGCCCGTAAGGGCAAAGAATATAACTTATGTGGGGGATTGATTTAAAGATTTTATTATGGATGGTTAGGTTCAAGTATTTTTCGCCAGCGACTTGTGTCGATACAGATGGATAGTTTATTATTATTACTAGGATACAATTTACACAATATATGATTCTCTATACTCTAACTCTTTACTTTATAACTCTTTGCTCTTTAACTCTGTAACTCTTTACTCTTTAACTCTGTAACTCTTTCCTCTTTGACTCCATAACTCTTTATTCCCGACTACTCTCTTCGACTCTTCTTTCTCGACTGCCTCTATATATTCTATCCTAAGATTCTCCTTCTTCTAAATTATGCCCTTCCTCCTTAGCATCCCTGCACGCACCCCCTCTCGTTCATAGATATTCTCACGCGTCACTTAAAACTAAACCGTGTACTGTCTATATCGCTCTTGTGTCGTTGCCTTATAGCCTAAACACTCTTCAGTGGTCCACGCTCTTATAACCTACGGCATATTTATGTCTTTTCACGTCGGACTATTTGCCCGTTCCCACACTTATATAAATACGATATAGAGGAAACGAAACAACTTAAATTCTTGAGAGATAAGAAGAAAGTTATACAGGGATTATAGAAGCAATGTAAGGAAAATTGAATAATTGTGGAGGAAAAAATAAAAAAAAGCGAATGTTTACGACAGTAGACATTGAATCTATAAATGCTTTTTCACCGTGTATACTGGCTTATCATACACGACAGAATAGCAGGCAGTTGAATGCCGCTGATGTCTGAGCAAAAAACCTTAAGTTGAGGCATCGTGCAAATGGGTTAACAAAATTGTATGAGGAACTGTCGTGTTGGTCGTGTTAGGTTATTCTGGGCCCGTTGAACGTTCTCGCGCGTTCTCTGGCTGTTTCGTTCCTTTTTTCGCTTGGTCTCTTTCCTCCTTCGATAAGCATAGGGCCGGTGTACGTCACACCTCCCCCCTTATTACGATCGTGGATCGGGTCGCTCCGCGATCGCGAACCCGTACGCAAAAAGTAAGGAGAGAATATATATACATATGTACGTGTGTATGTGTACTTACTTCTATGTGTGTTTGTCATCCTTAGTTTAATGCCAGTTAAACTAAAATTAAAGTATGATGATAGTAGATGAAGTAAGTATGATAATTAGAATTAAAATGTTACATTGTTGAAGATACGCTCGTGTTTTAACGATTTCTTATCTAACGAACATTTACGATTATGATAGATTTGGTACGACCAGGGGTCTATTCGCAGTCTTTCTCGAAGGGGAGGTACAGTCGTTCTGCATTGGTCCTTTTGCTCCAGCTCGGGGCCGATGAATCAACACTACAGCTCTCGGGGCCTCTTCTTCCTTTGTGGATGTATCCCTGGTTGCTTCGTTCGGGGTGTGAAGTTTTTCACGTCGGAGATTCGCAGTACTCCTGCATTTACAGTACCGAACGGGGCGAACCTTGTCCACAGCCGGTCGTATGCATCTTTGGCCATATCTCGAATGGATATCTCATCTGCGAAATTGGCAAGATGCCTCCCTGTGAAGTTACCAAATTAAAGATCGCTGGCTTTTGGCAGGGAACATTATGCGTTCCTGCAATTGTCCAGGTCAGCCTCCTGGGAGATGCCGTTGGTCGCCACATGGGTCGGCTCGTAGGCTTCATCAGTCCAGGTGTTATGCCTCGTGATACTGGTAGCGTGAATTAATATCACTCTCCTCTAAGCAAAAATATGGGAAATATTTGTTACGTCAGATTAGCGTTTCCGTTTGGACCAAAATGTGCGTCCTCGGAAATAGAAAATACGACGTATTTCCTTTTGATGCAGGTGGCTCGGTGTAGCATTCGGGCACGTGGTAAGTTTTCACGGTGACCGATATGCATTTTATTATGTGCTGTGTTCCTTCAGCGATGACTGCGATATAACCTCCACCTTTTATTAATTGATGTACGAACTTGTCCAATGCTTGCGTACAATCCTCAGAGCGTTCTTCGGCTCTTGTTGTTGCAACACGTCCCCATACTGCTACATTATTTCAGGAATCGTAAGGGTCGCAGTACTTTTCACCTGTGCAGCTTCCGTCGGAGAACAGGCTCCTAGGTGAGGTTACGAATGTCCGAACATGGAGAGTCGTAATAGTATTCTATTAGCTCCCTGGTTAGTCGTGGTAAAAAGATTCAATAACAATAAAGATGCGCTTTTAATGACTCTTATTCTATTTTGCGTACGCATAGTGCCTCGATACATTTTGTTTGACGTACTTGTTTGTGAAGTGTATATGCTTAGTGTACTGTGGACGACGTGGTCGCATTGTCGAAAAAAAATAAAAAATTTTATTATTATTATTATTATTATTATTATTATTTCCTTATTTATTTGTTATATATTTTTTAATAAGTAGATAATTGTTTATTTAGTAACGGTTAGTTCAGAATGCAACGACGTCGGCGATATATATGTATAATAGAATGCGGTTGGTCGGATGTGAACAAACTTTAAGTTGCTAGGGTACACAATACGGGGTTTCTTTTTTACTTGAATCTTGAATAGCCCGTATAGCGGTCATCGAACTTTACCCGATTCTTTGATAAGGAAGACTTGATAACCATAATAAGAAAAATATAAATATTTTTTTTTTTAATTTGTCTTTCTGATATATTGAATACATTTTTTAATACAATACAAGAATTTAAAAAATACACATTTCTCCCTTTTTTATTGCTAATGTCGTTGTCGCTAAATAAATTTTTGCCATATATATCAAGTTTTTTCTTATCGTCTTTTATATATATTTTTTTTTTTTACGAAGTTATTTTGTTTGTAAGTTACAACAAAAATTATATGATACTCGACGATCTGTTGGAGGACGGTTTGGCTGTTCTGGCGATTTTAATAAACGCAGATTTTTTCGCAGTCCTTTAATATACACGCCTAAATATAAATGCAAAGCATTGCGGTTTCTTAGTACGCAATCTTTGGTTACATCAGGTTTCGATCCTGATAAAGCGTGATCGCGTTCTGGAGGCCGTCCACGTCTTCTAACCATTTCTAATTTTTTGTGCACCATAAATTCTTGTGCTAGTGCATGCGGTTGTCCCTTTGGACTATCGAGGTAGGGTACACACCGATTATTCTTCCTACCTGCGTGGCTCCTAATACTTATAGGGTATGCCCGATTTTCTAAAAATTCTACGGTCTTAGTTCTATTTGTCCGTGACTCTTTCGACAACAAATGAGTTTTGTTGACATTTCCGAACATTAAATTTTCCGCACGACTAAATTTCCCTCGATCAAAGTAATGCAACCTTAACAAATTCCTTACTTCCGCGACGCGTTCCTCAATTTTCTTTCTTTCACTTTTATTTTCATCTACCGCATTAGTTTCGTGTAAGTTCAAATCGTAAATCATAGTTTTTGCATTACACTTTTCGACACTTCTAACTCTTGAATGAGCTCTATCGTTTTTGTCGTTTTTATTTAACCCTTCTCCGTCGAAATTTTCGTTTTCAATTTTTAAACTTGATGTAGCCCCCTCACAATTCTTTGGCTTTACCTTAACAAAATTTTCGGGAATCAATGTCTCGTGTACCGTTTTTTTCTTATTTAATTCGAAATTCAAAATTCTCCCGTTGCATTTCAGCTGATTGTCGGCATAATTAATAACCGCGCGATGCTCTACCATAGAGTCGGATCCTAACAGCCCGGCTTGCGGGATCGGAAAATCGTTGGCTACTACGTGGAAAGGCATTATGCATCCTAGAATGCTTATCTTAACCTGCCCTAAGGTGGTAATTCGATGTGCCGTTATGCCACTGAGCTCTAATATCTCGTCCCTATTTGTGGTAATATGAGTTCCTATCGCGAGTT